>CAEGAE010098323.1:0-26746 GCA_903067095.1 Girardinus metallicus
TACATATATATGTAGAGAGAGAGAGAGACAGATATATGTTTGCTTTGAATTGAATCATGGAATTCACATGAAATGCATCGATCAAGTACTCACTTGTGCAACTCAAGGTTTTTCAGAGAAATAGTGCTTGAACCCATGAAGTCATCAACTGTGAGATTTTTATCATAGACCTGCAACATTGTTATAATCTATTTAATGCATATCATAAAAAATAAATGTTTTGAGTTTGAATTGTATTGAGTTAATAATGGTTACTATTGTAAGTCTGTGCATGTGTTTAAACAAAAAAATGCCTACCCGAAGTTCCACATCTTGGTGTCTGTCTCGAAGCGGATGAGAGAAGGATTCGTTCCATCGTGGATTCAGGTCCTTGTAAATCACTTTGCTTTTATAGAATTGCTTCCCTTCAAGTTTGAACTTTACATATGGATCACTTGAACCTGAAATTAATTATATAAAAAAATGATCACCACACTAAGAAATGGATGTACAACTTTCATATAATATTAAAAGGGATATTTTTATGCAAACATTTTCAGAGAATGTATTTTTACCATACATATGCACTATGCGTAGGACAATACACACCCTTCCCCCACGACAATTATGTGAGGTACTGTTATTTGGGGGCAGGACGTGCACACCACACATGGCGAAACCAGGAAAGTAGCCGTTTAATTGTCAAAAGAGTAGAAACATTCGCCAGCATGAGGCGACCAGAACCCCAAAATCTAGAAGCAACCAGTGTTAATCTCCCAAGCCTGTTAAGAAAGTCCGTCTGGGAGCGAGGTGGGGGTATCGGACTTCTTTGTTTCTGCAATTGCACGCAGATTGGCCAAAAAAATGAAAGCCAGCCCCATGGCTTCATTTGTATAGAGGGGGAATAAAGGGGTGCTTGAGAGAGCCTGCGGGGAGGCTTGAATCACATGACAAAGGCCCTGTGGGGATGGGCTGTCAGGCCTGTCAGCTCCCCACTCCAAATGAACATCTCGCAAAGGCAGGCAGGACCCACAGCAGCTCCACCCTGCCAGCCCGTGACAGGGAAACCTCCAGGCAACTTGACAGGAGGAGAATGTGGCAGCTAGCACGGCGAAAAAGCTCTGGCATGAGTGAGAATGGTGACGATGGAAATTAATGGGGGGAAGAAAGGAAAGAGAGGGGAGAACAAAAACCGCAAGGAGTGGGGGGCTGGTGGTGTGGGTCCTTTTCAGAATATGTAATGACAATGTATGCCATTGGTGGCCCTTTGGCACAGTGCTGATTGTTGGGCAAACAGTGCAGAGGCAGGGGGCGTGTATGGGCATTGCATCATCATTGTGCCATCTTGTCATGAAGTGTAAGATCTCAACTAGCACAGGACGCTGGGCTTGGAGGGTCTCCTTTTACCCAACAGGATTAGAAAAATAAAAGAAAAAACTCCATAGCGACAGGATTGATGGTCAACAGAAAAATAGCCTGAAACTTTTAATAGCAAATGAACTGATGCTGATAGCTTTGAAATGATATGGAATTACATTTAAAACATTACATAAATCTACCTCTATATAAACACAAGTTTAAATTTTTTAAAAGGAAAGCAATTCCCCAAACACTCAAAATATGTCAGCAAATCATCACATTTTTTTTTATTCTTGTACTGCTGTAGTTATATTTTTGGCCACCAGAGGAAGCTGTTGTTTTGAAGTATAAATATTAAACTGATCTTCTGAATGGAATCAAAACTGTTGTAAAAATTATCAAGTAAGGTTTCTCTGTCTTTTCTTACTTAAGGTAAATATATTTTTAAGTTAAAAATAAATTTTCATAAGATAGTTACTTCTAAAAAAATTTAAGGATTTAGGTCAGGCCTGACAGGTCGATCGTGCACATTGATTCCATGCTTAGTAATCCAGATATTGGTACTGTGGAACTGTGGACAGGTGCCAAATTCTACTATAAAATGAATCAGCATTTTCATGAAGCTCATTGGCTGAGAGAAGCATGAAATGTTTTAAAATTCGTGGTAGTCTACTGCTCTGACATTAGACTTGATAAAACACATCGTAGCAACAGAAAAATACCATCCCTTACAATAAGTCACACAACAAAGTCATTCTTCCAGGGATGCTTAAGGAAAGTTAATTCTGAAGATTAGGTTTTCATTAGCAATGTGGAGTAATCATGAGTATTTAATATGTCCAGAACTGAATTACAGAAATAGAATAACTTTGCAGACACTATAAATTATTGAGATGTTCACGCTACTATTATAGCTAAAGCAGAGCTTTAAATGTAAACTTTCATGACATGTGACCTTTTTTCACTAAATATCACAAAATAAATGGATAAAACATAAAAATTATTTCCAGAATTTGTTTTTACTTTTGGTCCACTCAAAATAAATTAATAAATAAATGTATAGAAGCTATTCATAAAAAAAAAATCTTTTCCTTTTTAAATCTAACAGTTAATTAAAGAAGAGTTACTATAACAGCTGCAGTTTTTGTTTCTGAAATACAGGCTTTCACTCTGGTACAGTCTGCTTTTTGTCATACTGGTCTAACTGCATACTTCCTAATGTTTTTTTTCTGTTGTTTTTGTGTTGTCATTCTCATAGCAAAGCTGCATTAAAGCAAAACCAGAAAACACACCCCATTCTTCCTAATCACACTAACCCTTTCCCAGTATGAAACTTTACATTGTTTTGTGCTTAAAGATTACAAACGTACGCAGGTTTTGTTCACCTGCAATGTTTCATTAAGGCCTCACCCTTTAGCTATTACCAATGACAACACACAATGTGCTGCATTCCTTTAACCAAAAATGGGACTGGCAGCTGTAAGAACAATTTCAAAATTTGTACGTTTCTAAGTTTAGCAGGCTGCAAGAGGGTCCGGAACTACTGAGGGCCATCTTGATGACCTACCAGCACGCCTGCTTCTGACGACCAGATTCCGACCATATTTTAAGTTGATGTTTAGGAGATACCTCTGGAATGGGGAGGGTGTTGGCGCATCGGGGCCTGGCAACAAAGTGTCCTGTGGAGAAACCAAAGTTTAACTAAAATGACTGTTCATAGAAGCTGCTTGGCATATTTTAGTATTTTAGTGTGTGACTACTCACAGTGCCTTCTGTATTATTGTCATCAAAGTCATCACAGTATTCAAAAGTTTCTGCAGAGTTCTGAATTAGAAATATTAGAAAATATTTCTAAGTACATTTCTGCATGTAGTTTGTATTTATATACAAATTCTTAGAGGTGCAGTATGTAACTTTTATAAAGAATATCTTTCATACACATTTGTTAAAACTTTCTCCATGCCATGATATTTTGTAATGAAAGAGATAATCTGCAAAAAGATCCATTTCTTTCACCTCCTCCCTGAGCTACAATTGTCCTCTGAAGTGCAAATAAACAGTCAGAGCCAGGAGAAGTGTTTTAACACTGTCAGTCAATCCTGCTAAATGTGCTAATGTTGGAGAAGCAACTCACCATAACAGTAAAAATATTCCATCATCAGTGGTAATGCTAACTATCCTGAGCCAGACCTTACCTCATTTTACCTGGAAACGAGGTAAGATCTGGCACTATGCTACCTGAACCAAAGGTTGGTAGGGGGAGGGAGGGATGAGTAGCGCCTCACAAGATTGAGATTGACAGCAATAAGACCCACCTCCTGGCTCTGATTGGTTGTTTCTAGTTAGGACAAGGAGCACTGGGAGACGGCAGAGGAGTCTAATTATTTCACAGATTATCTGTCTCATACCACACTATCACAATACCGTGATCTTTTCAACAAATATGTAAAAAATTTTTTTTTTTTTTTACATATTTGTAAAACTATGTGTAGCTTTAACTTTTATCTTAAAGCTGCAGATAAAAGTTACATATCTGCAGCTTTAAGGGGCATCGAGTGTCAACAGTGCATAAGAGATTTTAACAAAGTTTTTGTTCACATTGTAGAGAGATTTAAACCATATTGTGTAACAGACTTGTTACACAGGTTTGTAACTGGTTTCATCACTGTACTTCAGATACGATAAAGAGCAAAAACGGTTGAGATCATATCCCAGCGAAACCTCAGCAGGTCATTGCAAAAACCTACAGATGCTTTTTCATATATCAAAGACTGACTGAAGCCAAAAGAGAAAAAAAAGAAAAAAAGAAACGTATTTCCAAAGTAACTAAGTGATATAAAATAAATCTAAAATTCAGTTGATGAGAATTGCTTTATGCCATCTCTCATAAATTCTTCTTTTGGGCAAAAAAGAAAGACACACATGCTATTTGCTTGTTACATCAATTACGCAAACATTCAAGTAAATGCGCTAAAACTACCATTCCAATATTAAAAACTATGCTTTTCACAAAAGATGAGGTATTCTTAATAGTGTCCTAAGTTTTTCAAAAGGAATTAATAACTGCATCCAATGTCTTGGATTTGTGAATCAGACTATAAAAAACTGATTTCTAGTTGAGATATTGCACACATTTTACATTTAAGCTAACAAGAGTTCTCTAGCTTGATTTACAGTTCAATTACAAAAAAAAAGCAGAATATTAAAAAAATCTATATTACTAACCTCCTCTAGAGACTCATCCGGGTTTTCTAAGTCTAGAAGACCGTCATCCATGGACATTTCTCTATGCAGAGAGGAAGAAGACACTTGTTCATACTCTTCCTCATCCCAGGTCGAGGGCCATAGCATTTTGACTTGCTCCTCACTGGGAGTGACACATGCAGAATACAAAGAAAAAGCATCTGCATTGTCAAATTGAGCATCTAAGGACAGCCTATCTGCAGAGGAGTTTGTCCGGCTGGTTTGTAGAGTCAGCTTTTCTAATGTCGGCTTTTTTGTCTCGAACATCACAGTTTTCTTCTGAACGTGAGGACGTTTTTCTTCATCCATTGAGCTCGCTCTGTTGAGGTCGGCTGCAACAGCATCAGACATCCTTCTGCGAGTATAGGGCTCTTCCTCGGGTACACTCTCCTTCTCCGCCTGGTTGCTTTCTGGTTCTTTAATGGGTTCGAATGTGAACTTTTGCATGTTTTTCTTGGGTTTTTTATGCTCTTGTGGAGAAAGGCCTTCAATATGAACATTCCTTTTGCTCTCTGGGCTTGAGGTCTTCACGTAAACTGCATCCTCATAAAGCAGTGGAGCACTCAATCTGTTTGATGATGGAAGATTAATGTTATGAATTCTGTATTGAATATCTGACACTGAGTGAGTGAGTTTCTCTGCAAAAAG
Organism: Girardinus metallicus; assembly: GCA_903067095.1. Classification (NCBI taxonomy): domain Eukaryota; kingdom Metazoa; phylum Chordata; class Actinopteri; order Cyprinodontiformes; family Poeciliidae; genus Girardinus; species Girardinus metallicus. Next base: position 5,230 of record CAEGAE010098323.1, read on the forward strand.
CGGTCCTTCGCTGACTGCACCACTAGCAACAGAATCTGTATCACTCTGACCAGGAGAGGTGCCAAAGTTGATGACCTCAGAAGGGGTACACAGTGCATCAGTTTCTCCAGAGCTCGTTTCGCCTTGAAGCGAGGAAAGGTCTGGCACTGATATGCTGCGCCGATTGGCCAGGTTCCTTGGCTGTTTGGCAAGCGGCTTTTTACGTGGCTTCTTGATTTTGGGTAGCTTAGGTTTTAGACGAATATTCTCCAGAAATTTCTTTTTGCCTTCCATCTTAAGCGACACCTGTCGGGAAGTAAACAAAAATGTGAAAAAGAAATCTGTTTTCCTCACACACTGTTTCCTTAAGAATGACACGGAGAACTACGGAGATCAAATACAGTGATAAAAGAAGATGTTTGTGTTATCAAAGCAAAGGCTATAGGCACATTTCAAAAGAAGACTAACGTGTATTCGCCGTAAATTATTTATTAAAGCAGATTTTAAATCTTTATGGGTTTAGACTACTGATGAGTGAGGAACTGTTTGGATTGACAACATAGCTGCTTACCAATAATCTTCAAAATAATACTTCTATATTTGAAAGGAGTAACTGTTAAAATAAATTTGCATTAGTTTCATTATTATGTACTTTCCATGTGTTTTTGTGTTACACACTATACATAATTATTCACACAACTGATTGTTGGAACTACTCCATTCTATCTACAAACTCAAACAGAAAAATGTGACTAGCAATTCCCATGAAATTTAGAAAAGCTAATTTACCTGCTCAGTCGTCCTCTTCTGCCCACCTTGACAAAGATGCACTGAGTTAGTTTCCTACTACTTCACAATTTTTGTTTCCTTCAGACATCTCAAACATTCTAACTATGATGAACAACAGGATGTGTTTCAGAAGCAACGTCAGTTGATTGGTGGAGAAGCCACAGTGGCTGAAACTAGCAATACCAGTCACACAAGTCCTAGTTTCAGTGACTCAGAGAATACTGCTGGTAGACTTGCCGAGGTCTGTCCGAGTTGTCCATGATGGACTGAGCTGCATATGACTCATGATATAGGAGATCAAAAAGTATCTGGTTAAGTAAATGGAGACAAATGCACAAAGAGATTACATTGACATGGAAATAGTTAAATGTTTGCTCAGAGTACAGCAACCTGTTTTGTAAGTCTGTTGTTGATTTGTATACTTGATGGTTTATTTACATATGAGAGCATGTCTGCTCTTAGCTGCATATACAACACGCTTCTCTTATAGGTCCAAGTATTTAAAAATATACTTACTGCTGTAATCTAGCCTAATTCTACATCAGAACTGTCCAAAACAATCCCAAAATACTTCAGATTGATTCTGCAACATGACTGAGGCATATGAAATGTCAGAGCTCATCTTGCGCTCCGTTTCACACAGATTCATATTTGTTTACTGAGGAACACAGTTAGCCTAAGCTCCTTAAAACTGAGCATTTGTGTTTGTTAGGTACAAACTTTAGCTCTGTGTCCACACAGAAGCTAATGCAACAGACCCACTGCTGTTTCCTCTCTCCCTCTCTGCTTGTCTCTGCTCTAACGCTGGAGACTAACATGACAGCAGATGTGTTTGATTCTGGGCAGAGACTTGTTCAATATTTGCAGATGTCTTAAGGAGATCAGGCCCACATGAAAGAGCCACAACTTGGCTTCTAGTTAAAAGGCAGGTTTTGGTATCGTACAGGGCAAGATCCCCTATGGCAGGTGGCCTCAAGGCCTGCATATCACACAAATCAAACAATCCAAAAACCTTGCTCGGTTGCTCTACACATGCACACTGGATCTCATCCAAGCCACAACACAGCTGGTCTCATGGCCAGGAAGCCAAAACATTATGCATTTGGGGGAAACATGGAAGCACACAAACAACGTGCAAGGGGAACAGGGAGGTTGGAGGGCACATATATTTGTAGCATATAATTTATTATTTGCTTAATGAATCACTAAAAGCTACTGTAAATAACAAATATCTGTCAGGTGTCGAAATTTCTTGAAGTAAAGACACTTTTTTTTATCTAATGTAAGACGTACAATTTTTTTTTTTCGTATTAACAATTTAAAACACCCACTACAGCCTTCTTATAGAAAGCCTTTCATTCGTAAAAGGCTTTCACAAACTGAATACTCACGTGTACTCTCAAGTCAGTCAAACAATAACGTTTTCCAGCATCACCTGCAAGCTAACTAACTACCTGTTGCTCAGGTTTCTGACGTCATAGTTCCGTTTCAGGTTTTATCTTATTGTGCCGTCCTGTACGGGAAGCACGAGATCAGGTCCCATCTCCTTTGTGATTACAGATTGACTATCTATTAAAAATGGTGTTAAAGTTTATTTCTTTCGCTGTTTAGCTGTTATGTGTATTTATATCAGCTTACCTGTGGTAGCTTTGACTTCGACTCCACATTTTGTGTTTTTTTTTTTTTTTTTTTTTTTTATGGAATATTACCTGAAATTAAAGCATTGTTTCAAAGCATATCTTATCACATGTTGTCGTTTATATGTGAAACTTTGTGTTGTATCATTTTTAATCTAATTTTTGGTGTAAACTGCACGTCACCGCTAGGTGGTAGACTTGGTCCTATTTTCAATCAGTCGTGTGACATTAGCTTCTTTAACTTTTTCAGAGGGAAACTCGACTGGTCCTCAAAACTTGCAAAGATCACTGCTACAATCTCAGTTTTATTAGTTGCCATAACAAGCAACTAGTCTGGGAGGAGGGTGAAAAAAATCCTTCAAGATTAAAGTTTCCTTCACGTTTTGGTGTACAGAGACCCAGTTTAACAGTAAGATCACTGTTTAGTCATCTGACTGTTCTAATCCTTTTTCTTTGTGGGAAAAAAACTGTACACCCACATACATCTGATAGTTATTTTTACTATTCTAAAATATCTGGCTCTAATTTCCCATTCAAATTTAACCCCTTACCTAAAAGTTGACTTTTTTCCCCCCGTGAGCATAAATATAGAATCGTATGCAAAATTAATGAAAATGTTAATGGCAAAATAAACACTTTTACAACATGACAGGGATTCATGCCTACATACTAAAAACCTGCAGATTATTCTTTTATACATGTTGTGAATGTTGTCCCATCATCTGTAAGGGATCTGCTTTGCAGCAATTGTGCTTTTCCATAGTAAATATATTTTTTTAATTGTCACTACTGGAAAAACGCAAGTAAAACTTCTCAGTGCTACAATGACTTGGGAATATTTGTCTTTAAGTATTTCTGCAAGACCTGACAGTTAGCAAGCATTTATGACAAAGGACCTCCCAAATGTGGAATGCAGTTTTGATACACCCTGCTGTTTGTGCCATGACATGTCTAGGTACATGTGGTAAGACAAGATTTTCATTATAAAATGAAGAATTTGTAAGATATTCCAAGTTAAACTCATTTAATTATTTCCAGTATATTTGATCATAACAAGCTTAGAATTCATGTCAAAATTCTTATGTAAGTTGCTTAAAAGTGACATATTTTGAAAAACATTATTCCATCTGTTTAACTAGTTTATCAGAAGTGCAACTGTAACACTGAGTACAGTATCACTGAACTTAGGTTGCTTCCTTACTTTCAATTTTGAATTTGTTTCCTTTTTTGCGAGTTTTTAGGTATTGGAAAATACTTTGCATTCCTAAGTATTTTTAAATTGCCTTGCAACTGAATCAAACCACTATTCCTTAAAAATATGTCCAAGAGATTATAAAGCAAGCATAAACAACTCTGTTGGCCAGAACTCCTTTCTAACCTACATGACCCAACCAGGAAGCCAGCGACCTACTGTGTATGCATTTAATTGTACAACAACGCCTCCTTCTGGTAACTTTGCGGAAATACATAGTTGTCTGCAAAAACATACCAAATCTTACCATTAAAGGCTACTGTATCTACTGTATGGTTTCCTATGTTTTTTGTCATTTAAACCACAGAAAACCTTTATATTGCCGGTCATTATAAGAAAGTCCTTTGTATGTTGAAACTGCTGCTGTCTTTGAGTATTCAATTTGAGGAATAGTTTGGATGTCACTGAAAAGTAAATGTATTACAACAAATATATTATATTGATTTATTATACTTAGTGATCCATTTACTTATTATTCCTATTATTATTTTGTTAACTAATCTTTTTTTTTTTTAAGACAAAAGCTCATATTATTTGTATTGCAGACATGTTGCAATGTGGCCATTTTTAGCCTGCAGTGTTTTGACTAAACTTTTGAAAATGCAGCATTAACCAAGTACATAAAGATGAGCAGACAGAGTTCAGATTGAGCATACACTGAGGTGTTTAATAAAGTTGACAGTTTATACTGTTTGGGACTTCACAGAAGAACAGATTCTATGAAAGAGTTGTTTACTTCATTTTATACAGAATAAGAGAGAAAAAAAAAACAAAATTACACATGAAAAGCCAATATTTGAACTTTTTGTGTAGAATACAAATTTTGTACAACAACATCTAGCATAGTATCTTAATTGTTCAATAAAAAGTTTACTTGAATAATTATTGTATGTTGAAAATAAAATAACACATTCAAGCGAAAACAAAAATGCAGATTAACTTAAAATCTATTTCAATTTTAAAACAAATAATTTTATTATTGGCAACAAAGTCCAGCTTGTGCCGCCAAACGGTCTGAGCACTCAAACCGAAAACAGCTTCTTTAGTTACGTGAACTATTAACTACAGACACTTACCAAACACTTAGTTCTGTTTATAAAAGCCATGAAGCAAAGCGGTGTGCTCTTGCACAGCAAAGTGAAGAAAGTCCTCTCCAGAGGTTCATCGATAACCCTTTCCTTTCACATTCATCAGTTATGCACAATTTGGATGAGGACAAACAGAGCGAATTGTATCACAGTGCATTCACCATGCAATATCTTGTGTAAGTTTGCAGTGAAGAGAGGCGGGATCTGCTCCCGCCCAGATGACGTCTGCATTGTCTTTTCCTTACAGGAGTGAGAATAAATGCGGTGCAATTTCTCTTTGGAATAAGGCATTTCCTAACTGTGCATATTGGTAGAGCAACTACAAAATTCCCTGATATGTCATCAAGTGCTAAAAAATGTGCTCAACTATGAGGCGGTGCTGCCAAGACAGGCTGATTTCTGTTGAAGTCATTTATTATTGCTATTTTCCTCTGCTGTGTTAAACTGGATTACAATAAGGGTAAATAAACACTATGGTGTATATTTATGTGTCATAAAGTGTCTCGCAAAAGCAGTCGGTTGAACTTTTCCGAAATTTGTTACATTACAACCACAAACTGCAATGGATTTTATTGGGATTTTGTATCATTTTTACAAGTTAAACAGTATAAAGTGTGACCTCAGTTTGTATTTGCCTCTTTTTCTTCAGAGATCAATTTTTGAGTTTATCTGGGTGCAATGTAGGAGAGTCTTAATCAGAGAAGCAGCCACTCTGGAGGAGTTCCAAAAAAGGCAATTGTTTTAAGAAAGCCATAAGAATGGCAGGCAAGGCCAAAAATTAAGTGTTTAGCTCCACACCCATGGATGAAAAATACCAGGACAACCAAAGACATATATCCAGGCTACTGTAGGATACCAGGAAATGGGATCAATGTTTCTTGAAGTCTCTCTATCCAATCTGACTCAGGTCGAGGTGCTTGGTAAATAACATTTAGAGAAAGATTTATTACATACCCCAAAAAATGTGTGGTTTTAGTTGTGGCTAGAGGCAGAAAACACATGCCACACTTTCCAGATTTTTGTTTGTTAAAAATAAATTCTCTTACGTTTCACAAGTACTGCGTTGTGTCGCTCTCTCATGCACAATCCCAATAAAATACATTAAGACTTGTGGCTGTAACGAGACACAGTGTGAAAACGTCCAAGCTGTATGAATACTTCTTACGGGAAAATGAATATGACGAGATGGCCCAAATGAGATTGATAATAATAAAATTGTAGTCCAGTAACTTCCAGCTGTGGCACTTCAGAATAAGAGGCTAACAGTCTGACACTCTTTCCCCTGACAGCTTGTGGACTGAATATGTTTAGTAATGACATCATAGTATTTATATTTCATGTGAAGTCGGGTTAAATCTGCATAGATCTGCAATGGTGTAAACTGTGGGGAGGTTGGGGGGTTGAAGGATGCCCAAGGTTACTTACAAACAAGACATGCCATGGAGAATGCACAGTGAAATCCGTCTCATACAGAAAAATTCTCATACAAATGTGTGCCTCTCAGCAGGAAATATAGAAGTCAGTTAGTGTGCTGTTATCTGATGAATGGGTTATTCCTTTTGAAATGGAGAATTAAAACAGCCGCAACCCTGTTTTTCAGTCATTGTTACAGTGTAACACACAGGCTGTATGCCAAAACAACTTTCAATTTCTTTGCAAATTTCTGGCTCCTATTGTTCCTACTACAAGGTTACAGCACTGTCACTAAGTAGGAATAAACTTGTGATAGGATCTCTTCAGCCAATTGGGTTATTATGGGTATATAGAACTTCATGTGAGCCAGCATATATGATTATTTTCATCCCAAAGTCACCAGCAGCTCTTCTGTGTTTAAATTTGTTGAGCTAAATTCCAAAAGCCAGTGGCAGGATGATCCAAATGGTCTCAAAGATGGTTTTCATTCAGTTGAGTTAGAAGCAACAACAATAGAATATTCTCTGTTGTGTGAGATAAAACTGTGGGTTCCAATTGTGGCAGTAACTTCAGCACCTGGTGTTAGAGCACAATAGGTAGGAAGAAACCCTATTTCCCCCAGCCTTTTGATCATCCTTCAAAAAAAAAGAAGAAAAGTTTGACCTTACTTAATTCATCATAGAGTGTATTCAGGGCAAACAAAACAAAACCAATAATCTAAAAGCAAAAATTTGTCAGAGTTTATGCAGATATGACTGAACAAAACCTTGAAATATGGACCAGTGACTTTTTTTAAGGGTCCACTCCTGTAAACTCAGCTGTAAACCACAAAAATATACTTTTCTTGAAAACGGTGTACTCACCACCCTGGCAATATATATATTAAAGTTGCTATTTACACAACAACAACAACAAAAAAAAAAAAAGACAAAACGCTTGGCTCATATTTTGACATTGTACAAATAGAACAGCAAACGCCCATGGCTTTTTGATTTCGGATTCAAGAATCAGCCTTTTGTGATTTTCACACCGCAACAAAATACGATGAAAAATACAGAGTATTATGAAAAAAAAAAGAAGAAGACAGGCAGTATTTGAGCAAACTGTAGAGAGATTACAGCAACTGTACAACACAAAAACCCCAGCTTTGGCTTATTTAACTAATGAACTGTTGCTTAAAAGTGAACACGTTGGCTTACTAACCAGCTCAACTGGACAGGTTTGCATTATCTTAACTGTATATTTATACACCTTACTCTTTTAAATTATAAAATGAATTATCATTATTGCGATAAATTCTGATGTTATTTTTCCTCCCATATCGTTGTTTTAAAGTTGTTTTAGCTTATTAAAGAGTCTTGAAAGACCTCGACATGATGTGCTCTGTGTCAAAAGATCATATGGATTTAAAAAATTTAGAGAGGCCCCCTTTTAGACCAAACTTGTGTGATTGCACCGTTGTATTTGGACATACTTCTTGATATGAACATCCTATGTAATTAGAGAGTCCTTAGCCTGAAAGCAACACAATTTTCTGGGATTTTTTGCAAACTTGCGAGCATGACAGCAAAACAGCAACTACATGTAAGTGTCTGACTAGACCAGTGGCTACAATATTCTACCGCTTATCGCTTAACAATTTTCTCTCATCTGCAGACGCCTTCTGAACTGCACCAAGTACCTGATACCACCTGCCAGTGCCCAAAATGTATTTAGATTATTTAACCTTCCTGTATCAGTTTTAGAATTGACTTAAATATGCCCTGACATCTTCTAACATTACATCCCAGAATTACAAATCGAAGTGGAGTTGAATAATAGTATAATGTTGACAGCTCTAAGGACCCTCGCTACGTCTTTTATCCCCAAGTCTAATCCCTCCCTTTCTCTCTCTCTGTCTGGCTGGTGACTGCAGACCGGATCAGAGCTCCTTATGTCACCCATGTATCCATGCGCAAGCGCTTGACTGACGGGCTCTCCCTGTCCTCAGAGCCGGCAGGGGGTCTTCCGAGTCCAAGCGGGGAATGGAAGTCCGCCCGGTGGTCCTCGCGGTCGCTGCCGTCATATGAGCTGCAGGACGAGCTGAGGCTGTCGGCGGGCGAGCGTCCCAGGACTTCCTGCCGGCTGGACCCTTGCTGGGGCTGTTGTGGGGGGAACCCGGATGGGGTGACCCTCTCGCGGGGTGGGGAAATGGGCTCAGACTTGATGTTTATGCTCTGGCTGGTGCTAATGGATAAGTTGGAACCCTGAGGTAGGTGACTTCCACCACTGCAGCAGAGACAAGAGGAACATCTCATGTTCAGTTTACAAAAAAATAAAAAATAAAAATAAAAAACAGTGATAAAAGCCAGGAATATGTAAGTGAATGATTCAGAATGATATCACAGAGCACCGTGGGTGTTGCTTTTATGCGAGGGTGTCTGTAGAATGTGCCTTTGTTTGCAAGTGTTTAACTTACACCAAAGAATTAAGAGCTGCCTGGCCTAGTTGATGCTGTTGCCATGCAGACATGGAGCCCAGAGAGAGGCCGGGAGAGCTGAAGCCCTGCAGGGAGGAGATATCCGCACTGCTCAGCGAGTACTCTGTTAAAACAAAAGCAGTCACACACTCACAAACTGAGAACTAACTCACATTTCACCTTCATAACTGTGTGCTAGCAAGAAAATAGCAGGAACAAGGAACGTGAACTACAAGCGGTCCCAGCTGAGGGGGCTGCTTTCGGTATAGGGATGAGGGCAGAAGGTGCAGACTCACCAGCAGGATTGTAGGCGGTGGGCATGCCTGAGTAGACCAAGCCCTGTGGGGGCAAGCTGGGGGTGGTAACAGACACAACAGGAGTGGCAAGCGGCTGGGTGGACTGGGAACTGCTTATCCTCTGGGTGTTCTGTAGGACACAAAACAAGACGGAGAAAATAAATGCAACAAATATACCAGTCCAAATCCAGAAACAAAACACTATGATCATACTCTCATCACAGAAATTGAAAAGTACTTGAAAATATTATTTTATTCCCTTCATTTTACACCAGACATTATCCACCACAAGGTGGCAGTGAAACTGTGCAAGTTAGCAAAATATATAACAGTATTTTAAATTGTACAGTTAAAGACCCCAAGTCATAATCACCAGATGTCCATCTCAGTAAATTACAACAGAAAATTCAATTTAATCCAGTAATTAACTTTATAAAGTTGAAGTTGTGTGTGAGTTGAAGTGTATAAATTCAACTCACACAAAAAGAAATATTTCAAGTGTTTGTTTATTATTTTGATGATTAAGGGTCACAGTTAACAAATCCCAAAAATAAGATTTACAGAAAATTATGATATTACGTAAGACCAGTAAAAACAGAAATTTCACCCTACTGCACAGTATGTTTATAAGGTGAGGTACTGCATGTGGACACAGTAGTTGCTGAGGGCTCCTTTTGTATAAATTACTGAATTAATGCAGTGTGATATGGAAGCAGCCTGTGTCCCATCTGAGGTGTTAAGGAGGCCCAGGTAGCTTTAGTAATAGCTTCACCTATTGAACAGTTATTACAGCTATTGTACAGTTTTGGTCTCTCGTTTGAATGTTATAAAAAGGAGAACGAGACTTCGATTCAAGTCAGGTCATTTTGCTGGCTATTCAAACACAATGAAACAACAAAAACAAACCAAGTTATCAGAACTTCTGTCAGTATGTGGACAGATGCCAAGTCCTGCTAGAGAATCAAATCAGCATCTCCAGAAAGCTTATCAGCAGGTGGAAGCATAAAGTGCTCCAAAAGTTCCTGCGTTCTCTCATGAATTCATAAAACACACACGTAGATAACATGACTCCCAAAATCTTCACTGACTGTGAAAATGTGGACTCTGTGCCATTCAGCTGATATGCCAGACTCCGGGACCTTGATTTCAAAATGAAATGCTATATTTACTTTCACCTGAAAAGATGACTTTGTTTACTAACCAACAGCTAAGTCCTTTTTTTATTTGGCTCAGGTAAAAAAAAACTATTCTGATGTTGACTCTGGTTCTGTGGTGGTTTAACACACAGAACTAGTTGCAGTCAAATCCCTGAATACTTCCGTGTGTATTAGCTTCTGAAGTTATGCCTCCAGGTGCAGCACACACTCTGTAAATCTCCCCCAAACTATTAAAGAGGCTGTACGTTAAAACATTTTCAAGGCTCCAATTATTCCTTTTGCATTTGCATGTTTTCTACCACATTTTTTCATCCACTAAACTTTCCATTAGTATTATTGGATACAGCACTCTGTGGGCTGTCAGTTTTACTAGCAATGATAGCTTCAGCTACATCAGTCAGTGTAATGAACCTATACAATGTTTTTACTTTTGAAATTGAATTACTGAAATAACTTAACTTACATTATTCTTAAAATTGAAACGTTCCTGTAAAATCTAAAAGTTTAATCTAAAAAGCACATGTGCAAATGTATTCACTAAATACATCACAATTATAAACTCCCCATAAAATCCACCTTTTCTTATTATAGTTTTTTCCTCTAATGTGTCAAACATGAGGGTAAATCCTAATGTGTAAATAGTGAATTGGAATAGAGAAAACTCTCAAGATTCACTCTACGTTCAATCAAATAAACATTCAGAGCACAAAAAGTCAGCGCAAGACAACAGATCGCTTTTACACTCACATAACACCCGAATGAGATGTTGCAAGAGGATAACGCAAATGACACATTTCAATTCCCAGAGTGACGCACAGAGGAGCAGCGGTGGTTGTTCAGTGTAGTGGCTGGCATGCATCCACACAAACACACCTACACAGCTCGGTGCGGTCATGCAGTGAGCTTTGCTGTGAGCTACAAAATGCACACACGGCCTAATAATCAAAAGCAGACACGCTGCAGTTTTTAAAACAATGCTATGACAAACCCTCCGTGTGTAATATAACAAACATATGCGCAGCTGCCAACGGTTGCGTTTGAAGCCGGATTGTATCATAAAGTTGATGGCTTCCTTGAATTGTTCCAACACTATCCGGCCAGATGACTTCACCAAACCCCAAGTATCTCACAGAGTGATTTCATTTCGGATGACGTAATCTTCTCTCCCTCGGAAAAAAAATATATGATTTATGTTTTTCTCATTGCTCTTCAATTGTTAAACATCAAACCATGACTGTAATATAGCAGCGTGAAAAGGATTAGCATTAGTTCTCCTCTTTCTATCACACACTCCTGCACACCAAAACTCCTGGTGACTAATATTCACATGTTTGGAATAGAGGAGCCGATTTAACAGGCCAAGGCAGTCTTCTTCACAGGCCAAACTTAATGCATGCAGTGACAAAAGCTGTTGTCTTTTACATGTTTTGAAGGAAAAGTGTCTCCTCTTTGAACACTGCCTTCAGTTCAGCATGTGATTACTCGAAGCGTGTTAACATTTCAGCCATTTGCCCAGGCATTTGTCAAACTCACCAAATCCATTTCCTCCTCTTCCGACTGCCCTCGACAGAAGGAAAGAAGAGAGTTACGGAAAAGGAGCAGAATGATCAGGAGGGGGGAGAGGTGATAGCTATCAGGATTTTATTGTAAAAGGGACACAACTGAAAGTAATGAGTTCTGCCACCAATGCAAATTCTTACGTTTTATGAGCCTTTATGAACAGCTGTGCCTTCAAACCTTTAAGCAGGGTAAGAAATAACTTATTCTGATACAGGATACAAACTAAAACTTTTCCCTAACATCAACTCACAATCATCATAAACTATAGATAGTTTTATTTTTTTTCCTGTTCACCCTGACTCCTCCCTGAGCCTGAAAGGAGAAACAAGAAACCCATCTTCCATCTTTCCTTTGCTGTGGGACACACTGTGAGCAGGCCAGGGCTCCTAATACTCATCCTCAATCAATAGCTGTGGGAAGACACGACAAGGGCGACAAGATATTATCTGGCTCACACCCTGGGCCCCTGATTAAGTCTTCATCTACACTCTGTCACACTGAGATGTGATTAATTTAATACCATTATGGCCTAATGACAGGCTGTCTGCAGACCTGCCACGGCAGCCACCTTCCACCGCCTCTACGGCTCAGGCAAGACTGAAGCAACCTCCAGACTGAACCTGTTTCAGATCTCAAACAATTTCTCCTGTCTGCTCTTGATGCATCTGAGGCGCAAGAATGTTCCTTCACAGTAACAGTTCTCTGTTGCTGAAGCACTTGCAACATGCCAGCTTTTAGATAATACTTCACCCCAATATTCTACTTAACAGTACCTTTGAATACTACTCATATCATCGAGTATGAGTTCTACATTACTTTGTAGAAACAGCATTCGTCACAATTACAGCTGGAACTGTTACGAGCATGAATGCGCTCTTATTTAGACCATTACATTATGACTATGACTGTATGGCTAAGGTCTTTGTACTGCTGGAAGTCATTTCTTCCAAAATTGCCCTTTTTTTTATCCCCCACCGTCTTCTCATCAATTCTAACTAGCTTCCTTGTCTTTTGTTAAGAAGAGAACAGAATGCTGCCACTACAAAGTTTTACTATCAGGATGATGTGCCTAAAGTGTTTAAATCTGCCACAAACAGTGTATTGCAAAATTGGTTGGGTGCTCAGAGGATATGTTTTTATGTCAATAGATTCTCACACCTAAGCTGTGGATCTATGCAGTTAACAATGCTGCTATTTGTTCCATGGCCGGTCAATTTAGGACGATGGCCAGGTCTTAGTAGGTTTGTAGCCATCTCAAATATGTTAAATTTTTGGATAATAAATTAGACAGTGCTGCTTGAGATGTGCAAATATTAAAACATCCACTGATATTGTTTTAATAATTATTCTGAGATTTTAACTTCCCCACAACTTTCTTGTTGACCTGGTTTGTTTCTTGGTCATTATTGTGCATTTAGTCAATTGATGTTTATTAATAAACCATTACAGAAAAGCTGCATTTATTCAGAGATTACATTATAAACGAGTGTGGCTTCTGAAGCCAATTGTGCCTTTATTTAAAGGTAACAGACTCTAGGGAGCTGAATACAAATGCATGCCACCCATTTTGAAATTTTCACTGTAAATGCTTTGAAAAGTATGAATCATTTTCCTTCCACTTCACAATTATGCAGCACTTAGTGTTTGCCCATGAATACCTATGCAAAGTCCTGTATGAACCTAGAGTTCATTTCTAAGGGTTTATGACATGTTTACAACATAAAACTTAAGGACTCTTAAAGGAAGGTTTCCTAAAGTGCAAAAAGTTGATTTCACAAAGAACGTTGTTGTAGAAAGTTTAATGCAGATAAGCAAAGTCCTAAATGAGGTGACAACCTTACTTGCAAACCATGATGTGCTGCAATAATAACATCAAAGACATGTGCAGGGAAATTCTGCCCATGCTTCTGCTATGAAAGTTTTCATGCAGCCTCTCAGTTCCTCGGGCAGATGAAACTGGTGTGCGGTGGTGTCCTCTTTACTCACCAGTGGGGGCATCATCCCTTTGCTCGATGGAGGGATAACAACCCTCAGGTCTGGCTTGCGGCTCCCCATCCCCATGTTCCCTCCAGGAGGCGGTGGAGACTTGGTTGGCATGACTTTACCCAGGCCGTTGCCGCTGGGCGTGCTGAGGAGGCTCGGCGAGCCCCTGGGGTTAGCGAAGCCGTTCCCTGCAGAGACACAAGGCAACAGAAACACATCATCAAACCAGAGGGCTGTGACTGACAACACTCCCGGCCATATGAGAAACCTCTCACGCCGTCTTGTTCCGCAGCTCGCGTGCAGCGTGCGGCGTTAAGTGTTTCCAACCCTCTGGGAAGTTTTAATCGACTCGGATAATTATCCTACGCGTTTACAAAAATAAAATGTCCATTTCAAAATTGATGAGCCTTTCATTTTTTATTGTGAATGATTACATCAAAGGCATGTCTTTGCATCTTGGGGATGAAGCGCAGTTCACTGGCAAATGTACTGTGACCACTAAAAAGACACAACTGGGTCTATAACAGTTGAATAAATGTTCTGCTGTGTGGTTTTGTCATGCAAACAACAGAAAAAGTGCAAGACCTTTGCCTTAATGTTCACACCTTGGTGATGGTAGTCATTAGTCATTTCCTTTATTATTTTTTTTAATGTAAAACATAAATTCACACCTTTTTTCAAAACTCTTCTTCTGTTGCACAAATACTAAACTCCTAGATTTGAAGAGTCTCGTCTTTGGGTAGAAACAAATACTAGTTGAGAATTTTATTTATTTTTTTTATTTCAATTCTTAAGAACGCTGTTTCATCTCATAAGGTGCGTCTTTACAGACCACAACACATTTAACAAAACTGTCTGAAGCAAGAAAGTGACTTTGAGTTTCTCTGTTACAAGGACTCACTGTCCAAATGTGTCAAATTGTAGCAATGCTGTGAAAAGTCTGCATCTGTTTAGTTTAAACTGTTGACATGTTTTAGCACGTCTTATAAAAAAGATCTTGTTCCTGTTTTGCAAACCTACAATACTTTAATTTTGTTGTTCAAGTGCAGAATACTAAATGACTCCTCTGAACAAGGTCCTGCAGTTCTCTAATAGAAACCGGGCACCCAGCTGCTGGGAAAAGTGAAACAAAGCAGAAGTCCTATTTCAAATGCACTTGGATTTTAAAGGCATTGTGCTTTTAATGCATGTCTGAGTGAAATTTTTCTTTGCAACCAAAGAAATGTGGTTTTATTTCTGAAAAGGATGAGAACGAAAAGAAGAAATCACATTATCTTGCAAAACGTCGACAGATCATTAACACTTCAACAAGTTGCAGACTTGTTCATTGTCGTCAGTGGACAAAAACACAAAGTGTGTACACGACAAAGAGGCTCGGACGTAAAATACATAATGGAACAATAGCCCCCGCTGACTGCAGATAAGGAGAGCAACAATTCATGGCCAAATAAACAGTTATGAAGCCTACAATAGTATCTCACAGCTGAATCAACAGTGTGTACAAGCAGCTATCGCCATCAGCTCTGGCTTTGATCACACACAAGACTTGGCTGCTGCTGCAAGAAAACAGTGTTTACAGAATTAGCAGGGTAAATGTCCAAGGCTCCAAAAATAGCAAGCCTGATTAAAAACAGCCAGGATGTCATTTTGTGGGAATGAGAAGTTAGTGCAAATAGGATTTCATGTAAAGGAATGGGAGGCAATGTGGCAATTTGGCACGTAAAGACCAATCTGATAACAACTAGGGAGCTGGTGTTCAACTCCGGCAGAAGGCTGCACTGAACACAAAACATGAAGTTATTTTTTGAGAGAAAACAGGACAACAGGGATGACAAATAGGCTGTTTTCACAACAGACATTTTGACTTACAGGAGGAGGGAGCCACCGTCCCCGTCATTACTGGGTTGCTTGTTTTAGCTCTGGAGACCACGTTGCTGTTGTGATTTGTAACATCACTCCCCATATTATAAATGATTCATGCTCAGTAGGCCAGGTTACTCAAGGCTCTTTGTACAGTGCATCGCAAAATTATTCAAACCCTTCAAATTCCTCCACGTAATTGTGGAATACAACTGTACAACCACATCTGGGTATTTTACTGTGATTTTAAATGACAGACTTACACTAAGTAGTGCATAGTTGTAAAATGTTTTTAATATAAAAATATGAAAACTAGTGTACATTTATATTCAGCCTCTTAACTGAATATAAACTCTGGCCCAATTAAAATCCATTGCAATCAACTCTGTCAGAAAGCTCCTGAAGAAAAAAAACAAAAGACAAATAAAAAAAAAACCATAAGAAGTCTTGTCAGCCAAAAGCAAAATGCCATGTATAGAAGAAAATTGCACATTAACCTGAACACACCATTCAAGCACTACATGGTGGTGGTAGCATCATGCTGTGGGGATGTTGTTTTTCAACTAGGAAAGTACTGCAAGTCAAAATTTGTTTGCAAATAAGAATGGGCAGAAATGTCAGTCACTACATAGACAAAGTGACACCCTAAAACACAGGCAGTTGTTCTGAGATTTGAGTCAAGAGGCTACATACAAATACACTTTTTGCATGCCCTTGTCATTACCTTCCACAGTTATATGATAATATTTGTTAGTGAACCATGCAGGTATTTAAGATGTATACTTTTTCAAGGTCATGTAGCTTTAAATATATAGCACTTTACTAAATGATAAAAGATTTACAGTGTACGTCACAAAAAGACAAACAAGTGCGTCAACCAGGTTGTATAGTTGTTTGGGGTTTTTTTCAGTTTCAAAGACTACTTTGCTACAAAATGAAATGAGAAAACATGGGTCAAGCAGGTTACGGCTTACACTCTGATCTAGACTGGAACATCTTTATTGTGCAGATAAGAAGGGGAAACAACTAAAGCAAATATCATTAACTTTTAATAATCTGAAGGAAAACATCATGTCAATTTATTGTTTTGACTTGTAAAAACCACCAACATAATTATAGTACTGCTATTCAACTTTTTATACAACAAAACTGCACATGAAGTCAACCAACAAATTCCCAAATGCAAGCTTTAATGAGACTCCAGCCTACAAACCAATAGACACAAAAGATCTAATGTACAAAATACCCCCAAGAAGTTCTCTGCCTACTTGATGTGTCTGAGGTGTTTCGGTTGTTTTCATTTTGTGCTTGAATGAGGTAAGTTGTTCATCTCCAAAACCAAAATGACAGGATGAATACAATGGCTGTTGTTTTTGTTATTGCATTATTACTAGGATATATTTCCAGGATCAATTATTATCTTAGTCATTTTGGATGTTTGTCTACACTGACATCACAACCTGAGGACAGTTTATCACACGGTCGTCTTTCATTTCATTAAAAGACAAACACAAACATTCTGCTGTGTTTTTATAGACTGATTTAGGCTTGAAGTTTCCAACTAGACCATGTTATCTCTGGAATGTGCCCTGAGATGTCTGATAAGAACTGAGTAAGATGATTATTTTCAACCAAACGCAAGACAGGTAACACGTCTTAACAAACAGCTAAACTACAAAGTTATTTCAGAGCCAAGAGCCATCGGAACCAACCACAATTTAAGACACGGCTTGTTTCCAGCGTCTGCCCTCAATCTTAATTATTCAGATTTCACCTGCCTTAAATCATCTTCTACTAAATCCTGTCAACACTGAAAACAGTTTGGTTTATGATCATTGTTCTTAATTATTAACATGGTATGGAAAAAAAGAGTAGATGGTGGGGGGGTATTACATAAGGCCCTGTGTTTACAAATGAAGCCTTCGGTTTTTATTTTCAAGATCAAGGAAAGAAAACACAGTGAGTTATTGTGCCCAGCAACCCACGTGTGTTTCTGTCAATGAGAAGAAATAATGGAAGCCAATCAAGGACAACAAAAAACAGCTTTCAACCAACATAGGCCATGCACAGATCTTTCATTGTATCTCAGAGGAATAATTCTGGGGGAAAAAAAAAATGTTGCATCACTCATCAGGTTGAATACACATTACTCATCCAAAACCCACTACAGAAGAAAATTACTTTCCTAAAATAAAGGCAACATCACACATTCCCCACCCTGCTCTTGCACGACTCCATTAGCCAATGTTGAATCATACATGGTTCAAAATCTGCCTTAAAACTATAACTGAAGTTAAATCAATATTAATTTGACTTTTAAAACTATATGGGAAGCCCTTCACATAAACATATATGTGTAAAAAACTCAGAATAAGTGGGATTTAACACAAACATTAAATGCATTAAACCTACTCTGCAGATACACCTATTTTGTACACATATTTCAAAACTTGTACTTCTTTCAGATCAGATAACATGTTAAGCTTAAAGGTACTCTGTATGCTCTTTTAAATCTTCAGTCTCCATCTAAACATTCAGACCAGATGGGGACCAGTACATGAGGTTAACTGTATGTGTACAAGTTGCAGACAGAAAGCACATTTTGAGGAATAGAAACTGGCATTCACACAGTTGTATAGAGTATAGCTTGAAATCAACTTCAAAGAAAAGTTGTTGTGTTTTTAAAGGTGCTGATGAGCCATTATCTCAGCCACAGACAAGAACAACAGATGGCTTATTTCAGAAAATTCAGTAGCATAAAATAGTTTGCCAGTGAATGTGGCCAATAATGTAAGCATTATTGGCCACATTCTCACAGTACATGTGAGAAAGAACACTTGAAAACCTAGTAAACAATCCAACAATTAAAGCAGTAATTACTGAACAAGAAGTGCTTGGAAATAAAAAAAATCTTCCTGAGCATTGCCTTCTGACGGTTGTGACACCGTCTGAGTAGAAAAGAAATATCTCACAATTTGTCTTCCATCTGTCCCTTTTGAAATGCCTCTGCTGTGCTCATGACTGTGACTCGTAAAAAATCAGAAGTATGTCAGGAACGGTCATCTGACATGGGGGCCGGTGCGGTTTGTTCTGCTTGTGGCTTCAGCTCCTTTGCAAACATGGTACAAACAACAGCTGCACCATGTTCGCACTTTTCCAAATGCTGACGACAACGCCCCCCCCCCGAGGGACAAGGTCTTGGTCCCAATATGGAATCAAAACTTAAAATGATCACACTGTCTTTTGATCAAATTTACTCTTTGAAGCCATTGGCCCAACATAATAGCTCCAAACGGATGACGTCCGTGTCAAACTATTCTTACCGAATGTCATGCTGTTCTATGAGGATATGTTGTGTTTCACCAGCAATTCTGCTGAGTCATAAGGAAAGAGTTAAACTGCACCTGCCTCAACAACTCACAGAACACATTTCAGCAATGACAGCCTGTCCGGTCATTGTGTACTAAGGACTTAGTGGGATGACATGGCCTGAATAGCTGCAGGGTTATGCTGCTCTAGGCATCTTAGCCACCTTCTACAGCCTTATAAGGGCCTCTGGGGGAAGCAGATGCACCTGTTAACAGAAGTCTCCATGTAATGTCAGAAGACAACTAATTGCCGTACATTTTTAGCAAAAATTTTTAGCACAAAGGAACAAATATAAAGTGAATTTTATTAATTCTTTTAATTTTTTTGTTTTTGTTTTGCATGTTATGAAAATATTATTTGGCTAATGTATGATCCATCAGATATGGTGACAAGGGTTTTGAAGCAATCTCAAATAAAATGCATCTACCCAGCCAGTGTGCTAAGCAGGAGGCCTATTGGGCAGAGCAACAGAAAGCTAATGAATCTCTCCAGGAGGACTTACCCGCTGGGCTGGAGCCCGCACCACTTGGCACTGAAAGGTCTGTGGCATCCAGCATGCCACCTAATGAGATGCACAGAGTGGATATGATTAACCATCTGCATCCTTTCTGCAAGCGAGCGGAGCATGTGATGGAGATGCCAGACCAGACGTAAGAATGTCAAGCAGAGCTCATCTTCACAGCACATGAAAGTGTGGTGTATGTGTCCTCTTGGCAGGGGGAAATTTTAAATGTATGGTTGAGGAGAGCTACATCAGCATGTTGTTCGAGTTTGCATGCATATAGGAGCTGAATTGATGAGCGTAGCATTTTAGTTTTGACAAGACCTTTGTCAAGCATTTAAGTGTGCTCTTGGAAAGCAGACTTTATATCAGTTTTAAAAAGGAATAGATTCTGTTAAAAGACTGCCAGTAATTGATATCTTAGATGTAGTACATAACATTGTACGCATTGTAAGTGTCTTCACTTAGTATACATACAGATTAGTTATTCCTGAGGACTAAACCTAATGGGCCATCAAGGAGGGGCAGAGACTAATGTTGATTGCTATTACCTTATAAGAACCCAAATCTCTAAAATGTTATAGCGGTCTAGTCAAAAACTGTTTTACAAACATTTAAACTGTAGTCATGCTTGAATTAGGTAGTTATTTATACTGCCAATTGTTCATAGAGGAACTGAAGAATGGAGGTGGTGGTACATTCATTATCTTCTTGTGTAGAATAAATAGAGCATTTTCTGTCAGACTAACTCTGTAATAAAACTAAAGCTTTTTCAAAAAAACAAAATATTACAGCGCTCTAACTGTTTAACATTTAGCCCCGACAACTGTAGATGCTGTTTAAACACTAGTTTTTATCCTGAATTATTTTTTTATATTTCGGTTTTTATCTTCATTGGAAATTCTTCACCCATTCAGCTTGAGTTTCAAGTAGGAACAACATTAGTGGTGCATGTCCTCCCAATTCACTTTCTTGTATACATAAAGATAGAGTTCCTTGAAAATAACAGTCCAATACATAATGTTTTTAAGTAGAATTGCTTTAAGCCAATACAAACCATCTTTGCTCTTTCCCCCACTTAGACTAACCATTAGCTTAGACCTCCAGGAACAACTAATATAGATTTATACCAAATGAGAACATCAAAGGAGTTATTATGGGCAGGTAAAATATTAACTTTGTATACATTTTAAACCCAACCTCACTATAAAAATCTCATTAGAGGTTTTTTTAAAGCCTTTGAAATGTTAGTGTGACACAAAATGAGAAGAGAACAGTAAATTGGTGAAAGAAGCAGAAGACAAAAAGGAAATGTTCTGAAGAACGGCCAGTTAGTGCATGGGGGTTGCTAGCCGATTCTAATGTGTGGTTAAAGCTCACTGAGATATTTCACACCTTGTTGAGTGCACTTACTCTGTGCGCAGTGGAGAAAAACCTTATGAGAGCCATTTTGATTGAGTCAGACAAGTTATACAAATAGTAGTCTATCTGACATCATTTTTCCACCAAGCTGATAAAGTAAGCTGTGAAAATGGGAATTTTAGAGAGTGAAATATCTATATCTATATCTCTCTATGCTATATATATGTATAGATCTATACATATATAGTATAGATGTATACTATACTATATATAGTATAGTATACATCTATACTATCTAAAGAAAGAGATATTTGGCAATATTTTTTCATACTTTGCTATTTTGTTATGATGCATAACCGTATCAACAGGATAGTTTACAACAAGGAGGAGCTGATTAACATGGGAAAAGTTGAAATAATATCACAACTGAAGCCAGAAATCCCAGAGAAGTTGAAAAAGAGGCGTTTTGGATGCAGAGCAGGAGCAAAGAGGGGAGAGAGATGTTCAAGCCTTCTCTTCAATCCATCATAATGGGCAATGTGTTATTGTTAGCTAACAAGACGGATGAACATTTAGCCCTGACAAGAACTCAGAAAGAGTATAGGGAATGATGCAATGTAATGTGTGTTATTGAGACGTAGATACAGGCTATCTATCTGTCTGTCTGTCTGTCTGTCTGTCTGTCTGTCTGTCTGTCTGTCTGTCTGTCTGTCTGTCTGTCTGTCTGTCTGTCTCTCTCTCTATCTATCTATCTATCTATCTATCTATCTATCTATCTATCTATCTATCTATCTATCTATCTATCTATCTAT
>CAEGAE010098325.1:0-74623 GCA_903067095.1 Girardinus metallicus
AAAAGACAAAAACCCGAACATTATCATGACTCAATAAAATCCTCCCAGGCCGAACTTGAAAACTGGACATTATGCTGCTAACACTTAGCTTTCGTCAACAACTCAGGCGGAAGTGAGAACGCAAATAAAGTCCCGGCCGGAACACGGTGCGCTAAATAATAAAACATAATATAACGAGGCTTCGAGGCGGATCAGTTTTCCTCGAGGAATTTTAATAATCGAGGTACTGAATCATTCGAGGAATCATTTCAGCCCTAGTTCATATTTGAAAGTGTTTTCCATGTCAGGAAACCAACCAATTTAAATTAACTCTACCAGTTCTCTCAGTAAGAGTAGTTAAATATCTAACCGGAACTATGATGATGATGGCTGCAGAAGTTATGTGGTTGCCATAGGACATAAGAATATGTGGGAGTGCATGTATTTTTCAGCCTTTGTGTATAATTTTGACAGTTGATTTGAGAAAATATGCCAAAGATTCAAACTTGTCCACGCAGTTCTTTTTTAAAAAAAATCACTGCAGTTTTATCCTATCTATTCATTCCATATTAAAAAAAAAAAAATCGAATGCAACATTAAAATTTGATATTCATTCAGATGAATGCTTGTGAACCTTTGGCTAGAAGTATCTTTTAAAAGTATTTAAAAGCTACTTAATTAACTTTAAACAACATACTCTGAATTTACTCTTGTAAATTTCTATGAAGTTACTGTATGATTATTATTTTTTCCTTCCTTTTAATTAATTTCAGAGACATTGCTAAGAATGCTATGTTGCGGTGGAGGCTATTCCTTTATTGGACTGCGCTTGGACTCTTCCACGGATTAGTCTTCTTCTTTGGTGTTCGGTTTTTGTTCAGTAACCCAGCTCTTCAGGACAACGGCCAGGTTTGATTTCACTCAACTGCTGAACAGAAATGAGACAAAATGATCGATTAATCTCCGTCTCCTCACCACATCCTGTTTGTCTTTTTTGGATCCAGGTTTTCGGAAACTGGTCATATGGAACTATTGTGTTCACTGTCCTCGTCTTCACTGTAACACTAAAGGTAAATGTATTCCCTGTTCTAAGCCGTAACTTTAACACAAACAAGAGACTAAAAATTCAGTAAAATCAGGATTTTGTGGTGTAAACATGTTTTTTGTGTGTAGTTTTTAATGAACTTCTTTTATTTTTTTACAGCTGGCTTTGGACACACGGCATTGGACATGGATCAACCACTTTGTAATATGGGGCTCCCTGGCTTTTTATGTGTTTTTCAGCTTCTTCTGGGGAGGAATCATATGGTCAGAAAATTCACACAAAAGTTTGTTGCAGCCGACCTTTTGTCAGCTCTCAGAAACAGATAATGTGACCTGAAGTGTGTTTTCTTTAGCAGGCCTTTCCTGAAGCACCAGCGTTTGTACTTTGTGTTCGCCAACATGCTGAGCTCTGTGTCAGCGTGGCTCGTCATCATCTTGCTCATCCTCCTCAGTCTACTGCCAGAGATCCTGCTTGTGGTGCTTCGCAAGCCCCGTGGACCCCATGCTCGACAGGTAACACTGAACTGCGCGTACACACACAGATTTTTATTTTCCGTGTACTTTCAACGCTCGCTTTAGCAAATGAATTTGTTTCCTCAGGGCTATGTTGGTACATTTTTTGGAATACCTTTTGAAGGATGATTGACTAGATTTATGACTGACATTTACAGCTAATGCTAAGTTTTACAGGTAGCTGTTATGACTAGCTACGTCTAAAGTGCATGCATAACATAATACAGAACTTGCGGTTTTAAAATTTAAGATAGAAAACCAAGAGAGCTATTCCTCTGCTGATGTATTATTTTGGTTGCTGACATCTACTGATGTTTTATAACCTCCTGCTGCACACATTTAATTAATCTATTTCAACATTTAGTGTTGTGTTTATACATGAGTTCAGTACGCTCAAATTTTTGAATACTCTTTGCACATGTATTAAGATCAGACTTTAGACTTGCAATCTCTGATAGTTTTCCATTTCTGGATTTTTCAATATAACAAAATCAAGCATGAAAAACAGTTTGAAGACTTTGATCTTTTTAAATTAATACATTTTTAGATTGCATAATTTATCTTTGGAATATGTGCAGAATGTACCCATCAACTTGTGTTTTTTTCAAAGTGGTGTTCTATGAAATTATTCACAGTAATAACTGAGTTTGTTGAAAAATTAGCTACTTTCTATATTTGAGTATGGAAAATTGTGTAATTTTGAATTTGTTGGACATTTTGTAGGAGGTAAAGCATTATCATAAGTTTTTTGTCCTTCAAAAAGAGAAGAGTCACTCATACTAGTTGATTGAACCAGGTAAATGACCACAAATCTTTCCAGTTTCCATCCTGTCAGCCTTATGTTTGCACTGGAATAACAGGGTACCTTTGCTGGAGTCTTTGGGGTATTTTTTATTCTTTTAAACCATCTTTGAAAATGTAAGATTTGCTTGATTTTGTAGTACCGTTACATTTATGATTAACTGATTTCCTTTCAGTCTAATTTTCAAGTTCTTGGTTCTTGGTCCTCCTATTTACCTTGACTTTTTTTAGTCTCCAATCTGACTTCTCTGTGCTGTCACACATTCTTACCTGTTACCTTCCTATTTTTCCTTCTCTTCCTCTCTGTACTTTCCTTCCTAAAGATGAAGCATCGCCTTCCGTCCTCGGGGACTTCTACTATCTTCATGCTGTCTCAGACAGCTAGCACTCACAGCTTCTCATGGAGCGACTGAGGTCTCCTGTTTTCTCTCTGTTGACATTTAAACCTTATTCTCGTTCTGAGGATTTTCTGTTTGCTTGGAAACTTGCTTGTTTCTTTCTCACTGTGTCCTCCCTCTCCCACTGTCTCCTTCCTTATATAAATTTATTCAAGCCGGCGCCCTATAGATTTTGATCCTGGTCCCACTCTGTTGGACAGTTTGATTATGGAGTCAATGCTTGGAAGCCTAACTATGTGACTCACATGGCTTAATCTAGTTATGATTTGTTAAATTGGGAGGAGTGGTGTGCTGCCAGCTCTTCCTGCAGTGTGGAGTAGGACAGGGAGTTTGTGCTGAGCGTGCATTCAGTCTTTCATCCTTGTCTGTCCAGTTTTATTATTCAGTGTCTCCTCCCAGCTGCCTTGCTGCTCCAATGCCTGCTGCCTCTGCATGTCCCGTCGGGTGACTGCAGCACCTCAAAGCACCCAAACGCAACTGCATGAGGCACGAGTCCACAACCTCATCCTGGATCCTCTACCCACAGCCCACAACTTTTTCTGTGTTTAGTCTCATAAATTTTGTTTTGAGAAATATCAAAGTATATGAAAAAATACATTATAAAAAATATTTAACTGAAGGTTGCCCAGAGTTGTCTAGAAAGACACATGGACTAACTTTTATTGCCCATTTGTCTACTTTTAGTCTCTTGTGAATGTATATGTTTGTGTGTAAGTGTGCTAGAGGAAGGAGAATACGGAGAAAGAGAAGCATGTTTGTGCTTGGTGGCGTAGTGAAGTCAACAGTGTGTTCTGCCTCACCCTTCTAGAAAAAGTCGAGTGCGGGGGACCCCCAGTCTCCCCAGTCTTCAGCCAGGCCCCTGCTCACGAGAACCTTTTCAGATGAATCCAATACTGTCATTTAAACAGGTACCAGCCCACTTTTAGGTCATTCAACTTAATCAGGGACTCACGTCTGATTTTAAACCCCTCTAGCTGCCCATCTTATTTTTAATTCTAAGTTCTAATAAGGTAATCAAAACCCCAATAGCCTATAAACCATACTTAATAATGAACAAGTGTTTTTCTTCTTGTCTGTGTTAGGCTGGCTGAAGAGAGGCACTTATTATATTTCTATCATTCTGGACCAAAACTTTTGTGATATGGTTAAATAATGCTTGTATTTCATCTATGATTGCAAACTTAGGTTCACATTTTTGCACAGACACATGCTCCTTTCAGCCTTCCTTTCAATGCAAAGCTTAAATTTCCATTTGCATGTGCTTCTGATGCCTCCGTCTTTATTTACTTTCTTCCAGTCAGTTGTTTTCCTGATTTGGTGTCCTTCCTTTTCCTTCCTCTTTCGTAATGTCAAACCACAGGGCTGGTCACTGTACCGCTCCACTTTCCAGCATTCTTGTGCCATTTGCAATGTTGCCTTTGTTTCTTTGGGTTAGGTCATCTCTGCTATTCACCGTCTGCTTATTTGTTTGGTAAATAATGGATGCATTTGTGCTTGTTGCCCTTGGGTTTGGTGCATGAAGTTACTTTGACTAAATGTTGCTAAATTATAGGGTGCAGACTTCCAAATTACAAAGAAAAAAAAATGGATAAACCTTCCTAAAACTCCTTCGTCCCTTAATGTGTTTTTATATAGCCTTGTATACCAGCTGAAATTTGTTACATCTTGTCTTTTTACAATCACAAACTTTACAGTATTTAAAGATTGTATGTAACACAAAGATAAACATGATTATATGCAGGAAGGAAACCCTTTTTTTATTATAGCAATAAAAATCTGAAACTTGTAGTACGCGACTATGTTTGCTCCCCTTTGCTCTGGTACCTCTAAGTGAAATCTACTTAGACGTACCAGCTGAATTACCATTAGGATTCATCTGTTCTGTGAAGTCTTCAGAGGTTTGTTAGAGGACATTGATGAACACCACGCAGGTCAGGAAAATAGCTGTAGAGTATTTTGAGAGATGCTCATGTTATGAGACGACATCCCAAACTTACATAGATGTGATAGACACGTAATCACTATTAGTAGATAATACGTCTGATATAATATTCAATAATTTCACTGAGTTCTGACCCAGAGCCACAAAGCATTCTGGGGGATGTAGGCAGAGGAAAGACTTTAGCCACTAAACTTCTGACAGCCAGCTGAGCAAGGTTGGTGGCATCAACTCACTCTCTCTTTGGTTACCTAGCAACAACCTGTTGAGTAACTTGTGCAGCAGCAGTTCAAGGTTTCGCCTCCGTGCTTCATAACTGTGTAAAAATTTTAAAACAACAGCATGGAGTGAAGGGAGAAAATGAGTGCAACAGCTAGAGAGGAAAGTGGATAAAACATTGAAAAGATTACTTCACCAGTTTGGCAGTGTTTCAGTTATTTAAAACAAAAACTAATCAATAATCATTGGTATCGACTGATGTGAAAACCTAATATCGTGAAACGTTTTTCAGTTATATCTAATGTCCAAAACAATATGCAATTTTTCATCCTCATCACAGTTCTGCACTAATCTGATTTGGTCTACTACATACAATCACAATAATTTACATAGAAGATTGTAGTTGTTAAAAGACAAAATGCAAAAAATTTCAGTAAATAACCTAACAGGGCATTGTACATTTAGATACCAGTCTGTCCCCTGAACATAATGCTAAGGAGACTGGTCACACTTCACTGCCACTGTTCACCAGTGTCCCTGGCTGCCTAGCAGTAGCACACAGCTTCTTGTAAGAATGTTCGACTTTTAACCTGGTTTTTATTCTCCCTGTAGCTGGCAGAGGGTGGCCTCCTACAAGCTTCCAGGTAAACCTCAACGGCAGCGCTAACTATGTGTCGTGATTTGCCTGCTGAGCTTCAACAGATCAGCTGACATGAGGGGAAAATGGGATGATTTTCTTTACTAACATGTGTCAGCTGTCAGTGGTGGTGATGCTGTAATCACTGTAGCTTTCTTCTTCATTGTTTTGTAGCCACTCACTGTTGATTCTGTGGTGTTTTACGCTCGTTACATGGCTCAATTTTCTCCTGTCGCCTCCAGCTCCTGATTGAAAGCACAAAGTAAAAGTCTGTCGTCTTGTGTTGTTTCCAGATCGCTGCTGTCACACCACTTTCCTACAAGTACCTGAAGGAGCGAGAGTAAAAGGCAGCCTGGACACGCACTGAAATCCTCCTCATTTTGATTTTCTTTCATAGTGAAAGCAACTTCAAAGGGTGGAGAAATATTAATAGATGAAACAAGAGATCAAGATGAAGAGGATGAAAAAGATCATAGAAATTTAAAGACTTGGGAGAGAAGTTGAAATTGTTTTTGAAGTCTTTTGACTTCTGTTCCTTTTTTCGTTGTTTTTGCCCAGTCACGTTGCCCAGCGCATGCCTGCAGAGCAGTGCTCTTCTATATTTTATAAAAATAACTCCGATGATGGGCATGAGTCTTCTTCCTTTTATTTTTTTGATATTTGCTTACAAATAAACGCTGCCTTGCCAGTAGCTACGTACAACTACTTTGATCCATTAAGCAGTTGTAATATCCACTCCAAGAATGGTACATCTGCATGAAGGCTAAGGAAAAAAAAACACTTCTCTGATATTTAGTCACTGTGTTTTGAAAATCTTTTTATTTAAACTTAATCGCTGCACTTGTATTTTTGCTATATTTTTTTCCTTTTCTTTAATTATTTTAATATTTAATTAAATATTCACACCTTCCAATCCAAATCATTCCAGGTAAAACATTACTAAATGTGATATCAGTGCAGCTGAAAGCAGCACAGAGACTGTTAGTGTAGGTTTAGCTTATTTCTTTGTTTTTGTCGATGAAGGGGATATCTGTTTCAAATGATAATTTATAAGAAAGGTCAAATATTATTACTCAGCCCAAAAAGTGTGTTGGTGTGAGATTGAGCAATAGATTTAAGAGTCAAAGCACGCTCCAGCAATGAAACGTTACTTGGCGCGCGAGCTGAAATCTTCCAGCCTCAAAGATAAGTTAATAGGTTCCAGTAGGAGATAAGAAAATTAATATATGTGCTGTAATGTACATAGCTTAGACATGTATGTTAGCATCTTCTCAAAGCCAAAATGATGAACGTAGTGCAATCAGGTTGGGCCTTTATGGTGACAGGCCTGTGTGCATATTGTGTGATTGTGTTGTACAGAAGTGCATACATGTGTTGGAAGAGATTAGCCACAAATGCCTGCGTGTAAAGTAGCGCAGGTGTACTTGAACTTCGTTGATTCGGGTCAGTTTGACATTTTCTGCACTATTAGGGAAACTGGTTTCTTTGTTATGAATCTGGTCATGTTAGTTATAATCGAACCACATGCATACGGTATCTGTTAGATAAGAAAACATCACATAGCCAATAATCATCCCACAATGTACACAAAAATAAGATATTTATATTCATTAGTGTTTATATTTTGTCTCCTTGGATGAGTTTTGGTTTGAAAGTTTTGAGCAGAATCAGCACAGCTTAAAGTCACTGTGAGGTGCTGATAGCATGAACTGTTCACATTTCCTCCTTTAACTTTTACACATTCCATCCAAACATAACATGATTTCAGACACTTTGATACTCTTTTTGTAATATCTTTTACTTTCTCTCGTTATCATATTAAATCTACTTGCCATATTTATTATTAAGTGTAATTTTACTCACTGAGGTTATATTTTTATTACATGTATCTTTTTATTATTCAGAGAATGTTAAGCTTTGTACCAGTGGAGCTCATTTGTTGTTGTCCGGCTCTAACTCGAGACAGTATCAGTCTCATTCAGTAGTCTGTGTTGTGTCTGTAAAGACCAGGCAGCCCCTTCCCAATACACTCCCCAACTCCCTAAATCAATATCCAGTTCTGTTTATCTTCCTATGTAAAGTACAGTCCTGGCCATAGGTTTACATACGCTCACTGTGAATTTGAAGCTTTATAGATGGTGGTGGGACTTATATCGGATATTTTGAATTATATTGGATATATATGGATATTTTGTGGCACTACTGTGATAGCAATAAGCATTATAATTAAAATAAAAACTATTTATTACGTATATTTATGGGGAAACTGATATTTTGAAAAATATCCCCATTTACAACAGGCTTCTTCAGGACACCACTTACTTAAAAAGTATCATTTGTAACTCTAGAGTGCACATTAAATCTTTATTTTTTATTTATTATGTTCATTGATGCTGTCTTGGAACAGTGGACATGCTTTCAGTTTTCTTTAGATTTTCATTTAAGATCAATCACTGATAAAAATCATAATTTTCATCATAAGAAATTTTTCAATATAACTGCCCACCCCTGTTTATAAAGTGAATTTATATGAATTGTTTTTGTCCAAACTGGAAGGATGCTAAGGCATGAATGACAATTTTTAAAAACCAAAATTTTGGTGCACAAATTGAAATTGTGAATGTAAGTTGAAATGTATTCAAACACCCCCACTAATGTGTGTATTCTATCAAGCCCCACCTAAATTATATTCTTTTTGTAATCATCAAAGAAAATATAATTTAACCACTTGGATATTTAGCCAAATGCATTTAATTAAAATTCATTGGTTTTCCATCATATGTCCTTCTTTAAGATTAATTCTTAGGTTTTCAATGGGATATGTATATATACATATATATATGTATATATATATATATATATATATATATATGTATGTATATATGTGCATACCTATGTATATGTATACATACATCTATATATCACTATGTAGATACTTCTGGCAATATTGATTAGAAATTCGCCATTAAAAACCCAAAATTATTAATGCTCTTGTAGATGAAGTCTGTATGTAAACTTTTAACCAGAACTGTAATACTTATGTAAAATTGATTACTGCTTATGATTTGTGACCCAGCTCTTTTAAGTCTTTGTGTGTTTCTCTTGTTTAAATCATTCGATTGTTACTCACTATAATAAGAGATTTAGAACAGAAAATCTTAAGCCGTCACTGAAAATACAGGAAGTAAAAGGTCACATTGGATGGGGCTGCCTGCTTTAAGAAATGAGAAACCTTTAAATAACTTCAGAAATGCTATTTTCAGAGCTTAAATATGTTTGAATCTAATATTTTGCCTGTTAAAAATGAATGGATTGTATTTTTAATGCAACTTTTTTCCAGGCACTTTTTTAAAGAAAAAAAATGAAACAAGAAAAAAAGAAAAGAGAGAGAGAGAGTAAGAGGCTCTGTCGGTGTCTGTCTGTGGAGGTGGACACTTTCAGGCACCTCTGGCAGGGATTCCTTGCCGCCTCCAGCCTTTTGAGTCTCCAGCTTCACCACTCCAAACCTCCGAGCTGAATGTACCTCTTTGAAATATCAAAAATAACTGAAGATTTTCTGTAATAAAGCTGAGAGTTTTAAAGAAACAACCTTCTTTTGTGATTTATTATGGTAGAAGGTGTGTCAGCAGTTTGTGCCTGGTGCAAAGATTGGTGTGTTTGTGTGTGTGCAGGTTTTGTAGCCACCATCAGCAGATGCTGTGCAGTAATGAGAAAGCCGAGAGGCTAAGCTGGATCAGCTGAGTGGCCGCCGTATGAGGTCGGCGTGCCGCTGCTCCGTGTGTGGCCTCAAAGGAAGAAAACCTCCAGCCTGATCTTGAGATTTCCATACCTCTGTCTTTCGCTTCAGTGTATAAAGCTGCTGAGTGCTGATCCATTTAGACGAGTTGTGGGCTGAGCAGTGGGCAGTTCAGCTGAGAAAGGCTCTCTGTAACAGTATGTACACAATGACACCCTTTCTTATTTGTTCTGCGGTTTTGAATGTGATTTCTGTGTTAAAGCCTGTTTCACATGGGCCAAACTTGTTGGCAGAGGGAGAGAAAGATGTTTATTTTCAACAGTCAATCTGTTCTTTTCAACGTGGATTTATTATATAATAAAACAGCAGATTAACTGATAGGCAGCCGTCCTAAAGAGTGAGAATGAAGAAGTGTGAGGGAAAGTAGGGAGGGAGCTGGCAGCCGGTCAGGAGCGGACTCTTGAGCTTTGCTCGGTGCAGAGCTGACGCACTAATGCTCCGGGAGGGGAGGGGAAGGGACAGGCAGCCGTGGCCAGATGGAGCTCTGTTTGTTTTGAAGCAGCTAACTGCTGCTGAGAGCAGGACACACTGTCGACTGGTGTGTATCAACCAGAGGAGAACAAGACATCACACCCAGTAGGGGCTGCGACGGGTCAACGAACTGCTGCTGCTGCTGTGTGTGTTTGTGATGTAGTCGTGTGTTTCAGTGTGGAGGCGCTCTGTGCCGCTTCAAGGTCGACATCTTTTTAGGGAACTTCATGGATTTCTTGTTGTAGCACGTAAAGGTGTCGGTAAACTTGTATTATGGAAGGCCGGACCAGCAAGAAGACGATGTGAGGAAGCGGTTGTCCCAGCCTGACTCTGTGACAGAAGCAGAGGGAATGGGCCCAGCCTCGCTGCAGGAGGAGAGGGACCTGGCCAAAGAGTCTGCGGAGATGGAGTGCTACCGCTGCCTTTTGCAGGCCGGCTCCCAGCTGGAGAGCACCCTGCAGCGTAAGTTATTGATGCTGACAGACCTTATGAATTATATCATGCTTTTCAGTACAATCCTTTATGAATTTCGTCCTCTTCTTCACAACTTATCAAAAAGAGACGCACTGCAACACATCTACGCTTACTTCAACCACAAGTGCCTGGGGATGTGCAGCTTCACTATTATTGATGTTCTAGTTCCTGTAGCTTTGCTTCAGCAGTGGACCAGCGCAGGGATTATGTGAGCTATTTTCAGCCACCCCAGATGGATGCGTTTTCAATCTATAGGAAAGATTTGTAGCCGGAATCAGTATATTGTAGATCACTGGTACAGAAATTAATGCGGCCTGTAGTTTTCATCAGATGTTCATAAAAGTAGGTATGACCAAGTTGATATTTATTGTTGGGGCACAAGGCTGTTGAGATTTACATTGAAAAATGAAAGATAGACTGAAAAATGCATGTTAGCTGATTCACTTTTTGACATTTTCTGCTTGTTGAATCTGGCCTGGATTTGACAGCTGAAAGAGAAAATGCCTTTCTGAGAGTAACACTCAAACACTTTCTACTCACTATTCACCCTGATCTTCTTACAGAGTTTGTGTAGAACTGTTTCACATTTTGCACACTTTAATCTCACAGATCATCAAACAAATTTGGACTATCAAAGGTAAATAGAGTGAATACATGATACAGTCTTTACTCTGGCAAAATAAGCTCTCCAAACCAAAATCTGCCTTAGAATTAACCTCCTCCTGAAATCAATTAATTGTGTTTTTTATTGGCGACAATCTCCATCAAGGATAATTGATTGCTGATTAACCTAAGTGGGCATTTTACTGAAGGATTTTTTTTATTGAGAGGATAATTTAAGATTAAATTGGTTAAAGCAAGCCTTCCTGGTTAAGAAGCAGCAAATTATGCCAAACCATCACATTAACATTGCTGTTTGACTGTTCATGTTATCTCCTGGTTCTAAGATCATGTTAGTTTTCTCATCTATCCATTGAACATTTTCCAAACAGTCTTGGTGGTCACAAAGATATTTTTTCTTGTTTTAATTTTAGTTAGCAGTGGTTTCCACCTTGAAACTTTTCCCATTGGTTCCATTTTTGCTCAATATCTTTCTTATTGTTATGTCATCAATGTTGATGTTGCTGCAAGTCTCATGTGCCTTAAATGTTTTAAACATTTTTTAGGTTCTTTGTGGCCTCATGGATGAATTGTCAACATGTTTTTCTATTAGTTTTAGTCAGCTGGCCATTTCTTGGAAGGTTCCTGTTCCATGTTTCCTCCATTTGTGGATAAAGACTATGACTTGGTTTGCTGGAAATTAGAAAACAAGAGTAAAATGCATTTCAGAAAAATCAATGCATTTTTCCATTTACAGTTGATGGAATACACTGCTTGTAATAATGCAAGTACTGCTCTAAGAACAAGTTAAATTACACTAATATAGAGACAAAATCCTTAAAAAAACTGCAAGGAATTATTTTATTGCAGTGTTCTCAAACTCCAGTCCTGTAACTTTTTGATGTCTCTCTGCTTGAGCACACCTGGCTCATATGTTAGCTCTTTAGACCTCTGTAGATACTAGTGAGCAGTTTTACCATTTAATTCAAGCATGTAGGAGAAGGGCCACGTCTAAAAGTTGAAGTTTGAGACCGCTGTTTTATTGAATGCAGGACCATAAAAGAGAAAATTTAAAGCGTCATCTCCACTGCACAGTGCTATTCTGTACAGTTTCTTCTTCTGGCTTTTTTGATGTAAAACCAATCTAGCTTTCATGTATCCCAGTGGATGTCTTTTTTTTTTTTTTCTCCACTCTGGTTTCTACCGGAATCCTGCCACCAACCAGTCTAATCCCTTAAGCAGTTAAAGCTTCATTTAGCAAAAACCTCATGACCTAAAAGCAATATGAGGCTCGGCCTCAGCGTTTTATGAAAGTGTTTGTGTGTGACAGTGTGCTTCTTAGCCTGCCATGGATTAAGAGGTTCTGCTTTTTTGGTGTCTGTGAAATCAGAGCGGATGCAGCATTTATAGGTTTGTGCTCTCTACATTCAACCAGACCCTCTTCACTACACTGGATCTTCTTTTTCAATGTTTGGAAACAGGAGCACACAAAATTAAAATATTGGCTCTCTTTTACTTTCTTCACTGATGAAAATAAAATCATTTTATTTTTTAATATATGTTATGGATAAAAAGTGGAGTTATATAATGTAGAGTGCTTGTTACAGGTGTAGCATGTGATGAAGTAAATGTAGATGGTTATCATTGTTTGGACAACAGATATAAGCTTCCTGGCCTTAGCTTTGTAAGCACACTGAAGGGATTGGTCTGAAGTAAATCACTGTTTCCATCCACACTGGAAAACTTTTCTTTTTTCCATCTATGTAAGTTTAGAAGAGCAAGCAGAGCTTTGGACACTCTGTCCTACAGCGTGCTGCATGTCGGCTGAAGAGGTCATGTTCAAACATTTCCAATGTGAAAAAGGCACACCCAGGTTTGTTTTTAATAAAATGGAAATGTTTTGATATTCTTTTAATTTTTGTGGTGTATCTGCCACAACACAAAGGCATGCATACAAGTACAACTTAAAAAATCCAAAAAGGTTCAATACTTTTAATCACTCATTTCAGAAAGTGAAAGTTGTATATTATAAAGAGATGTATAGTGAAATATCGCAAGCCTTTCTTTCAGGTAACTGATTATTACACCTTACGGTAGAGCTGGACAATAAATAAGTAACAATATAGATCATGATACACACGTTATCAATAGATAATACACCTGGTAGAATATTCAATAAATTCACTGAACTGCACAGCATTCTGGGTGATGTAGGCCCATGAAAGATTTTAGCCGCTAAACCTGTAATGGCCAGCTAAGAAGGTTTGTGGCATCAATTAATTCACTTCCTGTTTATTTACCTAGCAACAAGCTGTTAAGTAACTGGTGCAGCAGCAGTTTAGGGTTTTGTCACCATATGTCATAACTGCTTAAAAATGAAGAACAATGAGATGGAAAGCTGTGGATAAAACAGGAACGGTCACACCACCAGTTTGGTATTATGTCAGATATTTAAAACAAAAACCAAATAAATAATTATCGATATGAACTGATATGAAATGCTATAGTATGCTTTTCAGCCATATTGTCTAGCCCTAGCTTATGGATTATTACTCTACTTACTGGTTGTTACCATACGACTTTTGGCTGCTTCTCTCATCTGAACTGGCCATGCTTTATTTTATTTAGGGTTCTCTGAGTAAAGGGGAAAAAATAGAGCTACACAGCAGAAATCACATCCCAGATTTCTATTATTAAAGAAAGTAAACAATGCATTTTTTTTTCTTTTTACTAATTTGTACTATCAATTTATCTGTTGCATGAAATATGCAAAAATATTTTGTTCTAACATGACAAAATGTGGAAAAAGTATTATGAATACTTGTGAATAAGTATTATGAAAGGCACACTATATAGATAGGTTGCTATGGTAGCAGCATGCAAGATCGCTGAAGAAGCACGAAGCAATCAATCATTAAAGGAGCTGCTAGGATTTCAGGGTCAAGAGCGAGTGTGACGTTTCCATAAAATTACTAAGTTTATCAACAACACTGCGGTTTGCTGCATAGGGCATCCTTCATTTGATAGACACCGGAGCTCTGCACTTTAATTAGGCTGACTTCCCTCTTAAGGTCAGGAAAATGTGCTTACAAAGTTTCTACTTATCCGTTCCAGTTTATGCAAAAACTTAATCGTGCACTTCCTGAGGTGTTTGATATCATCCTACAGCATAGATTGAATTAAAAATAATCTTTAACATCGCTTTATGTCTGTTTAAAATCTTTCCCCATTCTGCTGTTGTCTTCCAGGGTTGGATATTAATGATCACACAGCTATTCAAGTGTGACAGTAACTTTATCCTGGATGTGTGTGTCTGCACAGCATCCAGTTCTGCTGCTTTGCTCTGACTTGGCTCAGCTTCTCTCTGTTACTGACACATGAAATATTCAGCAGCTACTAGTGGAGTTTATTACTTGCACAGGATTACTGCAGTCGCCTCATTGAAAATAACACCTAGTTTGCTCCTATAATCGCTCTCCAGCCTTCCCTCATCTTTTTTCGTCTATTTCTGCTCCTCTGCACTGATTAATTTTTTATGAGGAAATGATGATATTTGAGAGAATCATTGCACTCTGATCTGCTGCAGCTGAAGGCAACATTTTGTAAGACTCAAATAAACCAATACATCCATACTGTGTAATGCAGTTTCTGCCGCATTTCTCTTTCCTTTGAGGATCAACCAGGATCTGCATTAGAAGTGCTGGAAGCGCAAATTTAACCTTTGCTAACAGTGACATGACAATATTGTGCATCTGCTCTCTATCAGACTGAGCTCTGCAGTGTGCAGACAATAGCCTTGTATATACACTGATTATCTCTCCAGTACTGAGAGGAACATTAACTGAATTAAGATGGCAACTCTAAATGCTGCTTTATCCTAGAATATGTTGCTGTACAATGAATAAATTCTCTTAAAGCATGCAGGGACCGGAGATCTTAAATGTGTACACAAACAATTTTGTCAACTTTTTCTGCCTTCAAAGTGATATACATCCTGCATAATTAAACTCAAAAACACATTAATGGGGATCAAGTAAAAAGGTTGGATAAATGTGACACCTTTAATGTAAGATCCTGAGAAATCAGTCCTTGATTCTGTTTTAGCATTCAGCGGTCAGATGTGCTGCTAGGATTTTTGTTACATTATTTGCCCTCTTGAAGTCGTAGTTTAGAGAAACTCTTAAAAGTAAATAAAATATCTTGCAGTTCCCAGCGCAGATGACTTCATGAGAAAAAATGAGACTGAACATCACATCCTGTATAAACAAAGTATTTATTTTATACTTTCAGTGAGGAAGTTTCAGTCAGCAGCATTCGTGTTTTTGAGAAATAGTAAGCTGAATTAGAATCAGTTTTCTTCACCAAGTTTAACCTTGACTGACTGGCAAAATGTCAAAAAGACATGCATTTCCATTTCATCACTGGAACTGTGAAGTTTAAAAGATGGGGATTGAAGCCGTATTTTAGCATTAACAAGGTGATGCCCAAAGAGCTGTTTTCTGGAAACTTGGCTCTGGAGAATAGACAGAAAATGAGTCAAAGAGAAGCCAACAAAATTTACCGTGAGAAATCTTTCAGGAGCAATAATTTAAAAGTACTTTGAAAAATTACAAGAGATCTCACTCATTGGAAGTAAAGTATATAAAAAAAATGTGTTGGTTTAAAACTTTTTTATTTAATTAAATACTGATTAGCTTAAGGAAAACTTAAATTAATTCATAAATATTCCCACTTAGTACCACTGTGGTGCATCTCAAGTTTCTTTCTACTTGTGTCATGCTGTAGAGGTGACTGTCCCTTTGAGCCTGAAGGAAGTGGGAGGATATATAGAGAAACAAGTTGCATACCTGTCAGGTAAGTTCTTCATGATTCAGTTACCTGTGCCACATATTGTATGTGTTCTAAGAAGTGATGCTTATGATTTTTGTTTTTCTCCAGGTGGGCGCGGGGAAGACTCAAGCGTCATCATCACCCTCCCAGAATGCTCAGCCTTCAGTGACATTCCAGAGGAAGCTTTAGCCAAAGTCTTTACCTACCTCACCCTCATCCCTCGGTGCGTCCTCCATTGTTTAGCTGCTCTTCCTCCCTGACTCTCTCCCTCTTTCTGCACTGCACCAAATCCTTGTATTCTGAGCACAGCAGGCGCTGCTGATCTGTAGCTCAGAGTCAAATGTCCTACTGATGCCCTTTTTGTCATAACCTCATCTCTCCGGAGATTAGGGAAGACTGTAAGGTCAGAGGCTTATTATCCTCTCAAATGTTCTATTCAAAGACTGTAATCCATTTAGATGAAGAACACTTAATATGGTATTGCATAAAATAGTATTATTTGAATTTATGTGTTTGTTTCTATTGTAAGCCATAAATGTAATAACTGAAATTAATAACAAGGATGCATATTTTTGTTTGTAGAACAAGACAACCAGGAGTGAAATTTATCATCATTTTAGACCGAAGACTGGATACATGGGCCTCTATCAAAACCGCTCTAGCCAGAATAGCAGTAAGTTCTCTCTTTCTTTCACTCTTTCTCTTTTCTTCCTCTCTTTTCCTTTTTTCGTTTTTGTTTAAATGGTAAATGGACTGAACTTATATAACGATTTGTCCGATCATTTTTGACCACTCAAAGCGCTTTACACTAGAGTCACATTCACCCATTCGCTCTCACAGACGTTCACACATTCATACACCGATACGCAGATCAGTAGGCAGTTTATTTGTTTCTTTCTCTCTTTTCCTTTCTTTGTTTTTGTTTGTTTCTTCCTTGCGTTCGATTCTTTCTTTCCTTCTCTTCTTCTTTCACACCGTGTCTTTCTCTCGTTGTTTGCTTTAACAGGTTCAATATTTGATATAAATTCACTCTGCAATTTTGTATTATCACAGGAAAATGTGAGTCTGGAAAAGGTTTAAATTTAAACCGAACCCTGTATTGAGGAGTTGCTGTCCATGGTGCTGACGCAGATCTGGGTTTGGTCAAGTTTTCTTCCTGTCATTTATGCGTATTGATGTTTATAAACTTGATTTGATTTGGGTGAAGCATTGTTTTCATGGGGATCCTATTCAGGCCGTCTGCTCGGAGAGTCCCCTCTGCATATCGCTGCAAACGCATGAATAAGCAAAAACTGTGCGATGACGCGGGAAGCTCAGGCGGGGAGAAAGGATAAGGAGGGAGCCGGGCGGGCGGAGGAAATGTTGCAGAGATGCACTGCCGCCCTCCATCGCAGAGGCACAGGGCGGCAGCGGAGCTCCGGCTGTTGCCAGGCGGTCGGGGGAAGGAGCCGCTCATCTTACCTTGGCACCGATTTCCAGCGGTCAGCCGGGAAATTATATTGACTAGAGATGGCTTCCGACACCATGACTGATTGCTTTTTTCACCGAGGGATGCCAAAGATCCGGAGGAGCCCGGTAACGAGCGCCTTCTGTATTCTGGTTCTTGGTGTGAAGAGTTTGGGGTTAAGTTTTTAGACGGGCAGGGTGTATGCGGCAGCGGCGCAGACTGTAGCACTGCGGTGCAGAGGGAGCTTCTGCTTAGTCATGCAGCTGGCTGTCTGCACGTCCTGCACAAAACCGATGATGGATTAAATTGTTATCACCAAATAAGGAGATAAAAATGCGTCAGGCTAAAGGAATCTAAGAAGTTGCAACCTGCTAAAACAAAGATAAAGCATTGCGTAATGGCCACACGTTCAAATGTTGCTGCATGAGTTAGCTTACAAAACCCCCATAAACTTACTTTAGGCTCACTTAATTTACTGTTGGTTCAGTTTACTGTGCGGTAGGCGGGTGCTGCTGTCTTCATTAGACTTCATTGTGTCTGAATGCCATTTTGGGGTCAAGCAATGACCTCAACCAACCTAAGGTTGAAACGCACAAAAATGGTGTTTAAAAAAAGGTGGGACTGAGCTTTAAGTCCAGATCAAATGCAACTGCTTAAGCGACAAAGTCTCATACGTTGCAGTATAAAAAGTAAAGACAAAAGTGCACAAGGGAGTACAGTGCATCTGAGAATGTCGATGAAAATATCAGGTGTGATGCATTCATGCAAAGAACAATGAGTTTGGTTATTGGTAACATGTCCACCAAAGGCAAAATTGAGTGATTATATTTGGTTCTTCTTTTCTCTCATCAAGGCCTCCTTTCCTGGGAACCTCCACCTGGTCTTGGTGCTCCGACCCACCAGCTTCTTCCACCGTACTGTAACAGATATTGGTTTCCGCTTCAGCCAGGATGACTTCATGCTCAAGATGCCAGTAAGGCAGCTACTCTTCAGTTACCAAATTTGTCTCACTTCATGACAAGGTACTTCTCATTATTGTTACAAACCGGAGCTCCATAAGTCAAATGTTTTCTGGTAAACTAATTTCAGTTTCAACATTTGTTTTTATCACGCTTTGCCATGCTGTCTTGGGATATTTCCCAGATTTTTGGCAGTTCAAAGTGGAAAAATGTTTCATATTGTCCATCATGTTGGATAAATAGGGCATAAATCAAATTTTTGACCATAACAATGTTCTTGAATACCTGAAGACTTAAAAAGTCGTGTGAAAGCAGGTCTTTTTGTGAGCTCTCAGGTTTGTCTTAATGTTTAGGTGGTGATGCTGAGTTCTGTCACAGACCTGCTGCGCTACATTGATGAAAACCAGCTGACATCAGAGTTTGGAGGCACTTTGGATTACTGTCACAGTGACTGGATTGTTTTACGGACGGTAAAAGGATTCACTAACAAGCTTGAGGCCAACATTAAATTATAACTATTAACAGTTTTATTAAGTCATCACAGGAATTTTTGTCTAAGAAAGTCTCAGAGAATTTATCATACTTTTTTGTTTGCTTTTCACTACAGGCTATTGAAAGTTTTGCCGTGACGGTGAAAGACATCGCTCAGATGCTGCAGGGCTTTGGCACCGAGCTGGCAGAGGCAGAGCTGCCGGCTGAGGGGAAAGCCATCGAGCAACTCCTAGAGACACACACTGAAAAGTACAAAAAGCTCAAGGTAAGGCTGCATGCAAGGTGCATTTACTTATATTATATCTTACATGATTTAACCAAATATTGGTTGAATCATGTATCTCTTAAACATGTAACACATACAAAACAATATGTGTATCTCGACCTGCATTTTTTAATGTAAATTGGTCTCTGGAAGGATGCAATAAGGTCGGTTTCAAAGGAAGGTCGCCATCTTCTGTCCAACTTGGAAACAACTGGGAAGGATGATGATTCCCAGTGGGACGTGAAGCTGGACTGGGAGACAGTACAGAGGTAAATGGTGTCTTTAATGTTCCCTGCATCCATATAATATGTTTATTCACTACACCTCCTCTACAATGGACTGACAGTTCCTCTTTTAGGCTTCTTGCACAGCTCAGAGACATGGAGTTGGCCTTTGACGGCTTCTTTGAGAAGCATCATCTGAAACTGCATCAGTACCTTCAGCTGCTCAGATATGAGCAAAGCTTTCAGGAGGTGATGTTGTTACGTCATTTTCACTGTTAGAGCACTAGGAGGAAATCTGTGTGCAATTCTTAAGGCTGTCATTTGATAAAAATATGCAAAAATCTAACTCTGTGAAGTATGCAGAACAATAAAAAAAGGAAATTATATCTTAAGTTGACTTTTATTGTAAGCTAACACTTTAGGTCTTTGCAAATCAGTCATTTCTAAAGTTTTAAGCAGGCAGTAGTAGTAGACGTGCTTTAAGATGTGTTAAAACCGGGGTTTTAACACTAATGTTTAATGTTTGCATGTCTGATTTATCTGTTTGTTTAGATGGAATTGTGTCTTGAGCATCTCATGCATCAGGAAAGAGAATTGTCCATAAATGTGAACACTCTGGCTCAAACAGAGCAGCTTCTGAAAAGGCTTGATGACCTGGAAACTAATGCACAGGTCAGTATTTCTCCAGTTACAATGTTAAAGTCTGATCTCCAGTTTCTCACTCCATGTATTTAATGTGTTTTTTCACCAAATAAATATAGATTATTTTGATTTTATATCTTAATATTTCATATCATCAAGTTTTGCATTTTTACTTCACTTGATTCTAAAAGTTGTCTAACTTTAGGATTAATTCAAGAACATTTGTTATTAAAAAGAGGCTGAATTTATTTCCTTATTTGGCCTGTAAGGTTAGGTGAAGCTGCATTTCCTGGTGGATTTGCAGTTGTTTCATAATCTTCACTTGGTGAAATGTCCACAGCTTAGAATATTATTTTATAGTCTAGCCCTATTTAGGACTTTTCCACACTTTTACACTTTCCCTATCTGCTGTGCTCTTTAGAAGTCATGATCTCCAGATCGTGATGCTGCCGTCAGAGATAGTGTAATTTGATGTTCGGTTTAGCTTCCTGTCATGGCAATTTGCTTTGTGTAGGCCACAAAGTTGGTGTTTGATTGGACCGCATTTTACTTTGGAATTTCAGAGAAAAGGAGGTTGAATGCAAACACATGTCACACCCTTCAGATTTCTATATGTAAAAAAAACTTCTTGCACCACTTTTATTTGGTCTATGAGATAAAATCTGGTTTAAAATATGTTTTTTCCTTTTGCCTCTACCAGGAAGTGATGTCTCGAGCCCAGATCATCATCCTCCACGGACACCAGCTGTCAGCGGGTCACCACTACGCCATGGGGCTCATCATGCAGCGCTGTAATGAGCTCCGCCACCACTGTGACACACTCTCTGCTGCGCTGAAGTCCAAGCACTCTTTTCTGATTCAAACACACCAATTGCTGCTTTGTCTCGGGCAGGTATTAAAAAACTTACTTTTTAAACACATAAAGACATGCAGAAATTGCAAAGCATCTTTCTGCTCTCTGCCTCCAGGCCCAGACTTGGTGTGATGATGGAGCGTATTTGTTAGCAAACCAACTAGTAGACAAGTCCCAGTCCAAGGAGGGCGCCCAGATGTCTCTGAGGGAAATTGAGAAGTTCCTAGAGGGGGCGCCATCTATGTTGAGCTCAGGTCATGATATTCTGTGTATTGAATATGAGGCTGTCATCACGCCTCAGCTACAGGTTAGCTACAAGTCATTATCTAAAAAGCCTAATCACCATTTTCTCCTCTTCATCTTTGCTTTCTTTTGTCTCCTTGTCAGACTCAGATTGGGAATGTTTTTGAAAAGCATGCAGCAGTACAGCAGATGATCCAGAACCGACAAACGTCTTTAAGGAAGCTGGCTGACAAACATGTGCGACCAATCCAGCTGGTGGCCCCCAGACCCGAGAACCAACCTCGCTCCAAGTCACCGCTCTTCTCCCCTAAACACGGTATTAAAATTAGACCATGTTTCATTAGAAAACACACAGACACATAATATAAAACTGATCCTCACTGGCAGATAACCAGACTGGCAACTTGGGCATGCAACTCTTGTAACCTCCTTGATGTTTTTTTAGATTCGACATAGTGTCCAATCCAACTCCTATCACAGTGAAAGCAGTTTGTCTCCCATGGTTAGATTACCACATCACAGGTTCTCTCCACGGTCTGCCTAAATGGCCTTGGGGGTTTGCACCGCCACCCCTACAAATGAGCTAGAAGAAGGACAGATGTTATCATCAGTCAGTCCAGAGGGAAACAAGTGACTGCTCAATAGCTTCCCTGCAACCTTTCATTGTTCATGTACTTTAAATAACTTTTTGTCTCATCCTGTGCCTCTAGAGAGGCTGAACAAAGCAAACATATAGTAGAGCCAAAAGTTAGCAACTACCTTTTATTACAAGAACATTTTCACATATTTTCATTTTTGGGGAAGATATACTTTTGATCTGTTTCTTTTTTACCAACTCGGGAATCCATTTGAGTCTGCTGCATTCTCACTTATTGTCTTATGTTCTGAACTTGGGGTTTTAAATAGGTTTTCTTCTCAGTTTGACTTCTATTAACACAGTTATTAAACTAATGAGTCGTCATTGTGGGTTTTACAGGTGATGGCTTGAAGTTCACGTTTGACATTTCACTTCCTGGCAAGAAATCATCCCGGAAAAGTCCAAATCCCAGAAAAGTGAGAAAAATTTGTTCATTCATTTTTACTCCTGCTTAGATCTACTAAATTGTATATTAACTGTCAGTGTAATCCAAT
Organism: Girardinus metallicus; assembly: GCA_903067095.1. Taxonomy (NCBI): domain Eukaryota; kingdom Metazoa; phylum Chordata; class Actinopteri; order Cyprinodontiformes; family Poeciliidae; genus Girardinus; species Girardinus metallicus. The sequence goes on from CAEGAE010098325.1 coordinate 21,958, forward strand.
GATTAGTCCTTATAATATTTTTCTTAAAAGGATAGTTCAGGAGTTGTGAGGTGAGTTTTTGGTAAAGGGTATTAGCAGTTAATATCTTACCTGCAGTAGATAAGGTCTCCTGGCATCTTCTTTTATGTTAAATCCAGATTAAATCCAGAAACCAACAGCTAGTCCAACAGGGGCCTTGGCTTAAAGTGGACTTTTGCTGCATTAGAACAACTTCAAGCTCAAAAATATTACAGCAGTTAATCTAAATGCCATTTTACATTATTTTAAAACAGGGATTTGCAACTCCAGTCCTCGAGTCCCATTGTCCTGCATCTTTTATTTAGTTGCATTCCTGCTCCAACACACCTGAATGATGAGAGTAGGCCTTTGCAGAACATGCTGACATGATAAGGAGGTAATTCAGCTATTTGATTTACCTCCTTGGCATGTCAGCAAGTTTTTCTGCTTTAAATCATAATCGCCTTTGCATATGGTAGTTATTGACAGAAGCTGGTGAGACGATGTGCGAGTAAATGCCACAAATGTTCGTCTCCATAAAAAAATACAAAACAAACTTGTCAGTGGAAATGTGACAACAATTTAAAGCAGTGGTTCCCAGACTTTTTCTCCTGGGCCCCCCCAGTGGTTTCCAAACATTTTCCATTCATCCATATCGCTTCCCTCGTCCCCCCCTGCAATGGCACAGCGCCCCCGCCAGGGGGCGCGCCCCACATTTTGGCAACCTCTGGTTTAAAGGATTGGAAAACAAACCACTGTGACACTGCTGAAATTTAAGTTGTTTTATTAGAAGATCTTTTTGATCCCTTGCAGACTAGCCATTAGCTTTAGCCTCCTATTCCAACTAATCTGAATTTATACTAAAAAAGATTCCACTGCAAGAATGATGTTAACTGCCTGTAATGTTTGAACCTCACTCCGAAAGTCCAGCTATCCCTTTAATATCAGACAGTAAATTCAGTGCTGACCTTTCTCTGGTCTTTTCAGATCGAGGTGATTCATGACTACCAGGAGAGTCGGAGCTGCGTCTCGTACAGTCTGGATGGAGATGACAGCCCGGATTTCTTAAAGCGGTAAGAAGGAGAAATCCGTCTGTCTGTCCTCAGCACTGCTTTTGATGTTTAGTCTGTGATTCTCTTTGCTTTGTGCTAACGATGCCCTCTGGCTGTCTTTCTCTGTCTTCCTGTGTTTTTTTGTGTCTCAGACATGTAATGAGGGAACTTATAGAGACTGAGAGAATCTATGTGGAGGAGCTTCTGTCAGTGCTGCTGGTAGGATTCAGTTCAAAGAGGCTCAAAGTTGGATTTTACCTCCTGATATTTGTTTTTGTCACCTATATTTGATCCCTGAACACACTTTGCTGCTCTTAAAAATGCAGGGTTACAGAGCTGAAATGGATAACCCAGTTCTGTCGGGGCTTCTTCCGCCAATACTACGCAGTAAGAAAGACATTCTGTTTGGAAACATGCCTGAGATCTACAACTTTCACAGCAGGTGTGTTTTATTTACGAGTCCCAAAAAAGAGTAACACTGGTGCTGTCGTTGGAAAGTCGCAGGCTTACTGAACATCTAAACTATGTTACGTTACAAAATGATTCAGCAAGGTTTTAAGACCCTACTGCACATTTTGTAAAGCTTCATGTCTTAATTAAATAGATAAGTACAAATATCATGCATATTATAACTACATTGTCCATACTTGTCAGTTCCTGTGAAAAACAACAAATGTTTTTGTAAATGCAACTTCAATTTCACTTCAATTTTAATTTCTAGATTTATTAGCAGTAATTTTGCTTAGCGCTACCATCTGAGTTGGAATATTAGTTTAAATTTTGAAACTTATCAAAATAATTTTCTGTATCAGTTATTGACTTTTGTCATTGCGGCCAAAAAAACAAAGGAAAACATAATAAAAGATCATTACGTACAATATCTATTTGAAATTGTTGTTTCAGAGTTTTTGAACTTTAATCTTTTGTTGAATATTGGTTAAATCATGTATCTCTTAAACATATAACACATACAGAACAATATGTGTTATATTGTTGGCCAGAGTATTAAAAAAATACTTATTAATAAATAAAGTAAATACAATAGAAAACAAAATATACAAATTAAGTAACAGAAACAGATAGAATTACAACACAACTATAAAATCAGGAGAATTAAATTAACATAAACGAGACGACAATTTACTGTCCAAGCTTCATACTGAATAAAGTATCCAAGAGGTTCATTTATGACTGCTATGGTTGGAGTGGAGATGTATCCGTTTCTGGTATTATTCTATGTCTGACAGCGGAGTTGCAGGATATAATTCATATTTGTTTCACTTGCTTTGTCTTGAGAATTAATGTGCTGCTTTTCTATCTTTCTGATAATTCAGAGTTTTTTTACAAGACCTTGAAGGATGTCTGGAGGCTCCTGAAACTGTCGGAGCTTGTTTTCTCCAGCGGGTGAGATTATAAGTATTTATTTTAAAAAATATTTTATTATTTTTGGTCCTTTTTCTCCTTTTTTATTTAAAAATGTATTTTTTTCTCACTCTTCAGAAAGAAAGCTTCCAGATGTATGAGATGTACTGTCAGAATAAGCCACGTTCTGAAGCGCTATGGAGACAATTCTCAGACTGTGCCTTTTTTCAGGTAAGTTTTCCAGTTGTTTTACTCTTTTCCATTGTCCTAATGTTGTCTGTGGAAACTTTAAATATTTAAAAACTTAAATATTTAAAAATGTCTGTAAAAATGAAAACAAATAATAGTAAAAATAAAAAAGAATATCAAAGAAATATTTCAGAGAATATTTGAGTAGTTGTTGCACAGTGTGTGTTTAACAAATGCAAATATGATTAACTCAGTAATTTAAAACCAGAGCTGCATCTGATCATCATGTTTATCTTCCACCTGAAGGAGTGTCAGAAGAAGCTGGAGCACAAACTGGGCCTGGATTCCTACCTGCTCAAACCGGTCCAGCGCCTCACAAAGTACCAGCTGCTGCTCAAGGTTGGAAATTCATGAGCTGCTTTATTCATTAAACATACAACTTCCAATTTAAAAAATAAAAAAATCTAATTTAAATATCTTAGTTTTAATATTTCATGTGTGTTTTAGGTGATTTTATCTTTTCCAACATGTCTGCATGTTTATATTCTCAGGAGCTGCTGAAGTACAGTCCAGATTGTGAAGGCACTTCTGAACTGCAGGGGGCGCTGACAGCCATGCTGGATCTGCTCAAATCAGTCAACGACTCCATGCATCAGATTGCCATTACAGGATACGAGGTTAAAATATTATTTTTCTTCTCTTGTCTTAGTTCCTATGTTGTATTTAATTCTCAGTACTATTTTAAAAAACCTGAAATCCTTCTCTCTCCAACTCAGGGGGAAATCTGCGAGCTGGGCCGTGTGCTGATGCAGGGCTCCTTCAGCGTGTGGATCAGCCACAAGAGAGGCCCCACACGCATGAAGGAGTTGGCTCGCTTCAAACCAATGCAGAGACACTTCTTCTTGTATGAGAGGGCTCTGCTTTTGTGTAAGCGCAGAGAGGATCATGGAGACGGCAGCGACAAGACGCCTTCCTACAGCTTCAAGCACTGTCTCAAGGTTGGTCTGTGCACTGCAGGCTGCTTTGGGTTGAAGTGTTTGGCTGTGATTCACCAGTCTTGGACAAGGAGATGATGACAGAGCATTTATTTGTTCCCATCAATCATCACAATCATGTGGGAATTCTTAAAAGGAGAAGCCAAATGCATTTAACCTCTGAATACTGTTATTTTCTAAAACTCTCCTTAATTTGTGGATGATGCAACGCCTTGTGTTCACACCTCTTCAATTTGTCTTGTTACAAAAACAAACTTCATTGTACTTAATTGAGGATTTTGTGTGATTTAACGCAAATTAGCCCATAATTGTAAAGTGGAAGAAACATTTTTACGAAAATAAATCATAGATATGCATTGAGTCTCCAGAGTCAATAGCCTGTGGAACTACTTCTCTCAGCTTACTCTAAACAAACTCTCAACAAAGTCTATGAGAATTTACTAATTAAGTTACAGCTAAAGGCAGATGGCTGTATTTTATTTAAGTGGATCAGAGTAAAGGGGCTGAATGCAGATCCATGAGAAGTGTTGAAGACACAGATAGCCTTAATGTATGGCAGTTAAATAACTAGCTAACATTTACTGCATCTGAGGGAATTCACAAAATTCATATTGCGTAAAATTATGTTGCAGATAAATGTGCAGTCCTCCCATATACAGGTTAATCGTGGTGGAAGTTCTGGATGTTGTCTTTCTAGATTTGTAAACCTGTTTAGAACAAAGACTGCCACACGTTTCAGACATTGTTTTATGAAGAATCTTAAATGTATGGATTATTTTCTTTATATTTTACACTTTTACGCCACTTTGTGTCTGGCTCCCTCATAAAATCCTCCAAAATACATTAATTTCCCTTCACTAATAACATACAGATGAAAGGAAGCTGTTTGCAGATGACTCAGATCAAAGTGGTGTCTGTCTTGGTGTCTTCAACACTTGGCCACAGAGCAGGATGTCTTCCTTTGACATACTTTTTTTTAATCCGTTGATGTGCAGAGAGTCACATCTGGTGTATTATTCTCACCAACCGCAGCTCCTTGATTTATTATTGAGGATGTGGGAAGGAAGCGCTGTGTGACTGAAAGAGCAGGAGTTTCTGGGTTGAAACGGGACAGATGTGCTGTGTGGTGTAATTCTGAGGCATTGTTTGTGTTGCTCGTCCTAAAACTCCTTGTGTCTGTCTTCGGGCAGATGACTGCTGTGGGGATCACAGAGAATGTCAAAGGTGATGTGAAGAAGTTTGAGATCTGGTACAGCGGCAGGGAGGAAGTTTATGTGGTTCAGGTAAGAGGTTTGATTGTATAAAATTATTGATTTTCAGGCAACATCTGAATTTTAAGCACCCAAATGTTACAAAAATAATGAGAATTGTCAAATAATCAGAATATATTTGTTCATAAAATGGGAGTGATTGTAAATTGGGTTGTCTTTCAGGCTCCCACAGTGGAGGTAAAGATGGCCTGGCTCAATGAACTGCGTCGAATTTTGACCAACCAACAGAAGCTGCTTAGAGGTTCGTCCACAACGTGGCATATTAAAATATAGAGTAGGGTAGAATATCCTTTATTGTCCCATTGTGGGGATATGCAGGTGTACCAGCAGCATGGTAACTGTAAATTGAAGCATGCATATCCAACCTAAGGTAAGAAATATAAAAATATGAATAAGAGACAAAATAAGGGCAAAAAAACCTTTACTTTGACGGTTTTTCTAAAATCAAATTTTAGATGTGTTTTCATATTTTCTTAAAAATACAATGAAGTTGGCCTTTAAAGACACTAATTAATTTCCTTTGCACATCCACATGTTAACAAAATGTTCAAAATTATAAGATTACAGACTGAAATTTTCTGCTGACACCTTTCTTTCTTTCTTGAAATAGCATCTTTGAAGTCTTTTTTCAGAAAAAGCTCTGTGCATGTCTCCTCACAACCAGCTGCTCCTCTCCTTCTCCTAGATGAAGCATATCAACACGGCCCAGTGGCTGAACACATGCAGCTCTCTCCTTCGCTCACTGAGAGGTCAGTACCTTTGGAAGCTGTTAGTGTGGTAGGAGCGTGAATGTGGGTTGTACAAGCATAAAAATATACAACCATTTGCAAAACACAAAGGCACCTCCGTGCAAGATTATTTGCTTTGTCATACGAGATCAAAGTTTTAGTGAATGTGATTTCGTTTTCATGTTGCCATGGTGACTTTATGTGAACAGGCAAAGGCCCGTCTCTGTTCATGTTCACTGCTGTGTAGTTGCCTATCCCCACTCCTTCAAATCCCCCCCCTGCAGGGGCATGCGGCCATCCAGAGGGGCCCCCAGGGGCTGTCTGCCGGGGCTGGACTTTGTCTCTCTGTCAGCTGACGTGTTTGTGTGCCTGCGGTCCCGGAGCCCCCGTCCCCGGAGCCCCAGGCAACGGCCCCGGCCGCGCCCCCGCTGCTCCCAGCACTACTGACCTGCCGTAACGCTCAGTGGTAAACTTTGCCTGGCTCGCCTCATCATGGCATGAGGACAGGAAACCCTTCGCTGCTGTGTTTTTGCACTACTAAACCTTTTCTGCTCCCCCTTACTTTCCTATGGCCTCCATTGTGGTTTCTAACTCATTCCACCTTGCAGCATCTGTGTCTTGGCAGGTCCTCCATGGCTTTGTTGCTTTGTATCAAAAACTGCCAAATTTTTGGGGATCTTAGAACTGCTGTTTTGCATGCTATGCAAAATATGAAGTTTTAGTTACATTTTATTAGTTTTCTGTATTATTTTATCAAGATTGGGCTCGTTTTTTAGGTAAGAGCTTTCCAAATTTAGGCAGGGAGATTGTTCTTCACTGCAAAACACAAAATCCTTCCCACTAGTTTCTAGTGCAAATATCTTAGTACACTTGAAATAAGACAAAACTAACTTAAAAGTAACTTTTCAGCAAAATATAGGAGCTTCTTTTAAGTCCCAAACTCCTTATTATTGATGAAAACATACTGGTTCCACTGGTAGATTACTACACTTATAACAAGACATTTTTCCAATGTTGTAAGCTAAATAATCTGCCGGTAGAACTAGAACTTTTTCATCAACATTAACGACTTAAAACAATCTGCTATTTCTTGATATTTTCACTATAAACTAGATAATAATACTTGGTAAGTTTTTTTTGTTTGTTTATTTTTGCAGTGTTGAAGATCGATCATTTATTAACCAAGTAGTTAATAAAGAAGACAATCAATTCCTTAAGTTTGGATCCTTATAAATCGAGACCAGATCTTAGCCGTTGTGAACACGTGAATCCTGAGGTATCACTCTGTTAAAGATCTGTAAATTTTGCTTTCTGCGTTGAACTGGGAGGCTTACAAATGGCTGTCTAGGCTCTGTGTAACCTGGCTGGTGCATATGTGGTTGTGGCTGTGTGAAAAACATGAGGACGGAGCTGTTATTGACAATTATCTACTATAACGCTCACCCCTGAGGAAGACATTTATCCTGAGCGTGACTGTGATGTAAAACTGTTGGTGTTTCTTTATTTGTTTGTTTTCATAGCAAACAGCAGAGGGCGTCGGTGAGCTCAGAGGACACTGAGTCAGGGAGGAGCAGTCCAGAGCCCCAGTCTCACTCCCCGAAACACCAGCCGAACCGTCGGAGTGAGTAAAATGTCTCTGCTGCAACATTCATGTTTTATAATCAAGTAGATACTTAGTAACAAAATCACAGAAATCAATTTTAGGGGAGCTGATGCCCAACACATTTGCTGTGCACACTGCTGCAGTGCTGATTTGCCCCACTGTCATAAACTAATTTAGATATTTGACTTTTCATCCCCAGCAGTTCAGGTGTACTTTGACCTGAAGAACCAGGTACATCGAGGACTTTGTGGGAAAAAGCTACTGAGATTAGCTTTTGATTCTACATTCTTTTTAATGTCCCAGTAAGTTTTAATGTCAACATAGTTACTAAGTATCTACCTGGTGCTGGTTATGGTGTACTACAGAAACAAAAGGCTTTTTGAGAAGCTTTAGCAGAACGTCTGTCTCCAGGTTGGCCCGGAGCTCATCACTCGGTAGACATCTGCGAGGGTCTGGAGGAGTGGCCTGGAGATCAGGACGCCTTTCTCCCATCTGAGACGGAGGAGAAAAAAATGGTCAAACTGGTAAGGGAGCAAAAAAAAAAGTAAATTCCTGTTTACGTTGTCTTGCAAAGGTATTTGCTCCCCTGATGTGATAGACAAATGCAAGCACATACATGATGCATGGTTTTTAAGGTTCTTCTACAATCAGCATTTTTAAAAGTCATGTGCATTTGAACCACTTTTTGCAGTAATGTATGGTATCACATCTGGAGATTTAGAGATTTTCCCATTCTTCGATGCAAGAACATTTACGTTAATTCAGCTTGTAAGTAGGATTAGGGTTTGGACTTTGACTAGGCTGCTCTAACATATCAATATCCTTGCTCAGGATGTCATGCAGTAGTATAGGCATTTTACATCCTAAAGTGCCATTTCCACTCTCTGGTTAGCCAAATTAAACTTGTTTAGCACCACAAATGTCAAAAGATTTCTTTGAAAAAAGGCAACTTAGGAGTTTAGATCAATATTTACTCTAGAAAATTTGCTGTCATTCTTTTAAGAACCAATTATTTATCTGTATTTTTTCTGATTTAATTAAAAGATAAACATAAAATTTAGCAAAAAGAGGACAGACCTTTTTTTCTGTGGAATGGAAAATGATGTGAAGGGCACATAGATTCCACATAATTTCAACAACAGATATAAACATTTTCTACAGGTACTTTTGGTGTCATTCTCTGCAGAAATTTGATGCAATAAAGTGACAAACCCAGCACCGACTTCCAGATGTTTTCTTTATTCACTAAATAATTTGACAAACTACAAGTTGAAAGTTTTATTGCTTTTTTTTTTAACAACAGCTTTTTTGTAGCCACTCTTCAATAAATGCCAGATTTATAGAGTGCACAACTAATAGTTATCCAGTCAACATCTGAACTGTGAATCTGTGCTGCACATCCCGTTACCATGGGCCTCTTGTATATTTTAAAACCATACAATTTTCTGTTGAGTTAGTTTTTTTGTGTGTCACTAGCTTTTGTTAAATCTGTTTTAGACTCCAGGCAAGTACAGAGCTATGGCTGACTGTCCCCAAAACGGACCAAGCAGCATCATCATCAAACGTGGAGATGTCATCCATCTACAATGTGAAGACAACAGGGGGCGCTGGTGAGCCTCACTGGAATGTTCAATAAACTAGGCTTAAAAAGCCTCTAAAAACAATGAAACTACACAAAATGCACTGTATGTTCATTCATCCTATTTCTCAAAACAATTCCCCCATTCATCATGGTGGTGGAAAGGCTTGTGAAAAATCTGAGTCGGCAGGAGGAGGGCTTCATAGCAGCTGCCAGCCTGCAGCTCATTATAGGAAGCAGCAGCCACGAGCGCTCTCCCAGACTGGGAGGTAAAGAAACGTTATCTTCTTTGTTGAGTCATGGTTACCATTTTATTTTGATTTCTTCTTTACAAAACCTGCGCTTTATTCTTGCAGACCCCGGGAACCTAAAGGTGAGAAAGCTGAGCTCCCCATAGAGAACAAAGAACAGAGGATGAATCTCATGCTGGATGATGAGCAGAGGTGGAGCAGACTGAGTCATTGCTGTCTCATAACTGAGGCTGCCAAAATCTCCTCTCCTCATAGAGACTGCTTCCTTCAGCACACTTCAGTTCTTTAAAAGAAGAGGCAGAATCAAATGAGCTGATTTCCTCCCTGGGTTTTTATTTTTGACCTCCTGAACAGACGTTTTCTGATGATAAAGATCACTGTAGCGATCACCTCAAAGCCACAGGAGCAGTTAAAGCCCTACTGGACAATCAACAGCTGACCTGGCTCATGTTCTTCCCACATTTTGATGGTTGATAACTCTTGTTCTTCTGGCGCTTCCTCTGCAACATATGCAGTCAACATGTGGGTTTGCCACTGCAGCAGTGTCTCATTTCACAAACTGTGGACTCAGTGTTTCCCAGCAAATACTTGAGGTTGTTTCTAAGAGCTTGTCTTTCTGCTTTGTTTTGAAAGGATGAAAGCCAGGATTTAATCCTTAAACTGTTTTACAAGTTGCATCCTTTTTTAAAAAACCTTAATGAATTTCATGTTCATGTCTGTGTAAATTATTATTTTTTCCTCATGTCACCACTCTTCTGTACAGTTAAGAGTTTAAATACCAAAATGTGCCATGCCTTATTGCCTTTTTATTCCTGCTCTTTTAAAGTCTTTGTATGTACTTTTTCTTGGTTCTAACTGACCTCACAAAACATCTTCAGGCACTTTAAAAAGGTGGGTCTCTTATGTTTCAAGGCCATTTATCATTACTGCTGCATTTAGGCTTGTAGCTCATGATAGATATTATTCTCTCAAATTGAGAACTATGGAAGAAAAGCAAAAACAAAACAAATTAAGAATGCAGTTAAAAGTTGCTGAAGATGGATGATGCTATGGTTTAATGCCAAAGGCAGGTGCCACTGCATGACACAATGACCACCCAAAGGGAAAGTGGAGAGAGTAATGTCTCAAGCTGGAATGTGAGTTCATAAAGTGAAGATCTGTATGCCGATTTGTAAAGGTATGAGGAGGAAATAGGGTGAAATGTTGTCTGGGAGTTTGTAACTTTGAGACTTGGCAAACCTTAGCAAAATGTATCGAAGGAGAAATGCTTCCAGATGTTTTAAACTACTTTTTTTCATAAAAGTGTGTTTTAAATGTACTTATCCCATTTGAAAACCAATGTAAAAGCTCACTGTGATTTATTTTTTTCATTCTTTCAACATTTTTAGGTATTCCAGCCATAAAATATGTTGATCTTTGGCCTTTAACTGCAAATCCACCTGCTCTCTGCTGAATGTGCTCTTTGCTTGCTGCTGTACCTCTTTCATTGTGTTTCCGTTGTTCTTGCTGTGCTTCTTTGTTTATCCCTAAATGTTTGAGGTATTGAAAATGCAGGGGAGACATTACCACCCCCCCCCCCCGCCTTCATGGACGGCAGCAGTTGGCACTTGAAGGATGATGTAAGAAACTGATTAACATGATAGAGACTGAAGGTAACATATTCCTTGGAGGGTAGCCGAGCGCAAGATGCCGTCATCTTACTGAAGATTTCCTGAGAGGTGACTGTCATTCACAGCACAGACAAGGAGGATGGAGGAAGGGTGAGAGAAAACGATGCTGTGCTCAATCAGCAGAAGAAAAATGAATCCTCTCTCAGCATTATAGCTCAGTAACTCTTTCCTTCCCCTTTAAAAGAGATCCCTTAAAGCCAACATGAAATTTATATGCTTTGTGTTGAACACTTAATTAAATATTGATTACAGACTTATATGGTTTATCACATCAAATTGAGCGGCTGCGATAGGCTGTTGATGAAATGGAAACGAGTCCAGAAAGTGGCAGTGACTGCTGCACACCTCCCACCTCCTAAAATGGTAATTTCTTTATTTTCCTGTCATATAGTGAAGTTAAGTCCCTAAAGAAATCACACCTCCATATGTTCAAAGAAGCTATGCATAACTATTTAGACATTTAGTTAAAGTGATGTGACAATATCAAGATGGTTTCTCTTTTTTTATCCAAAATGCTGCACAATTTGCACAGATGTCGCTACAGAAGGCAAAAAAGTTGCTTGAATCCTGCTGAGCCATGTAACACGCTTGTTGCTGAACATTTGTTTTGTACTGAAAATGCATGGCAGTTGGACATTTTATTTAATTTTCTTTTTTAAAATGTCTTTGGTTCTTTTAAAAGTAATCTAATAATATTAACGTATACACTGCAATAACAGTTTTTAGGGTAGCTGAATTTTATTGTTAACACAGTGGATGTAAACTAATAAGTCTGTATTCTTGTTTCAGAAAAACATGTAAATAATAAATCTATCCTGGATATTTTTAAAATTGTTTGGAAAGTATCTGAAGCTTTGGCCTTGAAAGGTTTGTTTTCTTTCAGTTGGCTTCTGTTTGATGCTTTTGCTGCTTTACTGTTGTATAAAGAATATATTTAGCTATCGCAGTTTATTTATTCTAAAACTTACTCATGTTTTTGTCCTTATAGATGTTTAGAGAACTGTAGAAAAGAAACACTTTGAGGCCACCAACTTATCTGGTTGATTGGGATAGACGCCAGAAAAAAACAAAAACAAAAAAAAACTTTCCCTTTCTCACTGTTATGAATGTAAACTCTAATTGGAAACATGTTTATTTTTGAGTTTTTGGCAACAAACACTCCAGATGGGTCTAGAACAGGGATCTTCCACTTTTACACTCCAAAGAGCCAGTTATGCCTTCATAAAGGTAAGTAAGGCTCACTTAGAGCTGCAAATGTAAAATTAGATATTTTAAATATCTAATAAAAACTACTATTAAAGAACCAACATTTTTATTTCTTTTAAGATTTTAAAATAAAGAAAAATTTTAAGTTTTGTAAAAAGTTTCTTCTGTAGCAGATCCCTGGTGTGGAGTGAAACAAATGACAAACATGTTAAAAAGTACGGTGGAGGATCTGTGATGCATTGGGCCTCTTTTTCATCCAAATTCTGTGGGAACCCTTTAGAGTTCATTGGTATTGGCATCACAAACTGTTTTAAGAAGCATCATTATTGAGTCCTCACTCCAAAACACACAACAGAAACGATTGACGAGAAACGCATTCAATATTCTCCCAAGACCGTCTCAGTTCAGAATCTGTTACAAACCCTGAGAGGTGATCTAAAGAGAGGACTGTAGAATATTAAAACATGGATGTCAAACTCCACACCTTGAAGACCACCATCCTGTTCACCAATCAGGTTCTACCAAGGTTTGCTTGTGATCCAGCCTTTTGATTCAAAACGATGCAGGACATTAGACGTCGAGGACTGGAGTTACACACATGCTGTAAAGAGAAAGCATAAAAAAGAATGCAAAAACATTTTAGGATACCATTAAGTGCTTTTCGTATTGCTGTTAATACAGCATAACTTTGCTGTGTTAACAGCAAAGTTATGAAAATGGTTTGTCTCGTACTTTTGTCTCACTGAAAGAAATTTACGTTGGATTCTTCCATTTTTTTTTTCATTGTGATCCTTTGCTGCTGTAATGAAAGATTGATTTATTTTAAGGTGATTTGCTAATCAATGTGCCAAAAATGTGGCCTGCGCTGTGGATCAACATCCATTCACAGTCATGAGTCTGGGTATTCCACATCAGAAGCCAGCCTGCGTTTAGTTACACTCATCATGTACTTTATCCAGCTGTAGTAAACAGAAACCCGGGTGTACACGCCGTACTTCCCTTCTTTTGCACATTCCTCCCCCCAACTCACAATCCCCGTCAGGAACCAAGTGTCACGGTAGCTTTTTGCGTGAGGACCTCCGCTGTCGCCCTGACAGGCATCTTTGGCCACATTGTTGAATCCAGCGCAGAACATGACAGGAGTGATCCTTTCGTTGCTGCTTTTTTTACACTCAGTCTGATCTATGAAGGGAACCTCGATCTTCTGCAGAATGTTGGAAGTGAACCCCAGGAAGCGAGTGCGGCCCCAGCCGCTCACCGTAGCTGGGGAAGGTTGCTTCACCAAGGCCTCGATGAAAGCCATGGGCCCGATGCAGATCGGTCGGACTGTTGCTGAGAAGCTGATGGGGTCTTTGAGGAAGAGCAAGGCAATGTCGTGGTTGTATATGTTTAAGGTTGCGTTGTAGCGTGGGTGTGCGTGTTCCTTCAACACCTCATAGTCTTGCTCTCGGCCCTCCGTGATCTGAGTGTTATGTTCCCCTGTTGGCAGAGAAATATGATATGAATTAAGCTCCATACAAATTAACCACCATTTGTGCTCTTGAATAAAAATCATATGAAGTACAATTGACAGCAATAAATAGAAGAAGAAATTAATTTGTTCTGCACGTACAGTGGCTTTTACAATTTCTGCCCGCCTGGAGAAAAAGCCACTAAATAATTTTGTTGCCAAGAATCTCACACCAGAAAATCCAATTTAAAATTGAGTAAATGTATTTATCAGGGTAGAAAAGGAAATGGAAATGGCTGTATTTTTGCAGATATTTAGCTTTAAATAGCAGCTCAGTGTGTCGTCTGTGATTCTTACCCACTCTGACTGAGAAGGAGCCGGGCGCCTCCGTCAGACAATGAGCAGCAGTGATGACCCAGCGCTCTGAGAGGATGGAGCCCCCACAGAATAACTGACCACTGGGTTTTGCTATCAGTCCGACCTGGAAAAATAAAACTGATGAACAGACTGGGGGATAGAAACAGAATGTTGTGCAGGATGCTACAATATTCCTGATATCTGTGCGTCTAAACGGTACCTGCCAGGGAATCTCTCCTGGAGTGACTGACTTCCCACCAACTATACGTTTGAAAGGTGTTTGTGGCTCCAAAGAGATGTTTTCAGAGTGATTGGATTCCCATAAAAGCAGGTCACTAAGAGACTGATTCTGACCAAAGTCGTCATAGTCATATGAATCCAGATCTGGCTCTGTGGTGCTGGCTGCTGCTGCAGGCGTCGTGTTGGCTGGAGACGTGGCGTTCACTTGGTCTGAGAGCCCAGGGTTGTAGAAAGACCTTATGACTGGCTTCACGACAGTTATTCCAGTTTTCCCACAGGGGAATTCAACTGGTAAAGGAGGAAAAGAGGTTTTAATAATAACCAATTCTACTTTTTCATGATATTTCACTGTTTAAATCCAAACCTGTTGCTTTACAGCTGACCCCATCCGACATCAACTCATACCCTGTTGCGCAGAAGCATTTTGGCCCTAAGGTTCCTATCGTGCCACAGAAGTGCTTGCAGTCTCCATTGTTTACGTCACATCTTTTTTGTAAGACTGTAGACAAGAAAAAAAGAACCGGGATTAAGCTTCTCCTTTGACACTGCCTTCAAAGACCTGACGCTAAATCCTTTATGTCTAAGAGGTATGGCATTTATTTTCTATAAACTCCCAAGAATCAATACTTTGTAAAATAACAATTTTAGGAATTTCAAAGATAGCTTTGTTTTTAATCAGATTTTATAATGAAGGTACCTTTCATTTAGCAACACTGACCCTCAGATTTGACCAGGTTTCTCACACATCTGTACAGCTTGATCCTGCTACCAACATGTTTCATCATGGACTAATGTGTTCAGGGTGATATGCACTACCGATTAAATGTGGCATATATTGTATTATTTAGGCCATACTGGGTCTCATCTGTGTTTATTACACGCCTTGTTGCGAACTACACTTTGTATGTCTGTCATCGCACATTTGTTTTTGCAATTAAAAAAATGTATTTTGCTACCTTTCATGCTGCGAAGGAAACAAAACACTTTCGGTTTGACCGCAGCTCACAAAACATTCAGTCATTTGCAACCCACATAAAATGGGAATGTCTCTTTAAGAAACAGAGACGAGGGACGCTAGGTAGTATACCTAGCCAATAGGAGGTTTAGTTTCCAGTGTGTATCAACCAATCAGAATACAGACTGCCGCTGTAGGTCCCACCCTTTTTCCCCGTGTCTGAAGCATTGTTTGTGTGTGCGGGAGAGATCCGCCATGAGGAGGAGACTGTTAAGCTGTGCAGCGTGAGAGTCTCTGTGTTAAGACGGTTATAGTACTGGATACGAACTTGAAACAAACCCCTTTGCAGATAGAATTGCTGTTTATCATCCGACTTCTAAGCTGAAAGTTGTTAAAGTGAGTAAACTTCAGTTTTTCTGCCTAGCACTGTTAGAGCTACCTTGTTAGCCTCGTTAGCTATTATTAGCTATTGGTTCCTGGAAGTTCATCTCGTTCTTCAGCTGAAGATAAAGCCTAAAATATAGTATATTCTTACTTTATTCAATCTTATCTTACTTTACGATGAAAGTTCATATTATTGAGGTTAAAGCAGTAATATGAACTACATTATCTAGTGCCCCACGTGTCCGGATTGAGAGCCACCATATTGTTGTCCCAAACGTGTCGCAATGAGATCGGTGAGCATATTATGTGCCTTTCATTTCAGTTTTTTGCTCTATCACATTTTTGTTGAATAATGGCCTTTATTTGAAATATTTAATCATTAAAATGTAAACTTTTACCGCTTTTGGGTAAAATGTAATGTTTAACATTGTTTCAAAAAATGCTTTTGCAATTTACAAAAAAAAGTAATTGATAATGCTATGAAATACTGCATTGAGGTAAAAGAGAATTGTTTTATTGCAAACTTGAGCAATTTGATAAATTAATGTCAAATATGATGTCTACAGAAACATGATGTAAGCATTATAGCTTGAACTGCTTAATAAAAATCCTGGTCTGTTGACAGGTCAGGTTTTTTTTCTGTGCTGGATTATTCCTGAGGTGGATTCCTCTTGTGACTTTGATGGTGAGCTTTCCCACCTGGACTCAGAAAGAACTGGTTCCTTCTTTTCCATTTGGAATCCTGCTGCATCCTGCGGTGTGGTAGGCCTCTATCACTCACATCTTCACACACAGATGGTTATGCGTGAGACCACTTACTGACATTTTTGCTTATTGTTTCATCCTGGAATCTTGGACATTACCCTTTGGACAAGTGTTTATTTGGGACATTATAACAAATTGCTGTGTAGGAAATTCTCCTCATGTGAACGGTGTCGAGTCAAACTTGAATTGGAACTGAAATTGATTAATCTGTTGTCTGATACGAGTTATAATTCAGATTACCAGGATGCACCCAAAAGATTGAAAACTGAGAATTAGCACTTGGCCAGGTATTATTATTTCTTGCATTTTATTGTATGTAATTTTATTTTCTTAATTGTGAGTCTTGTACAACTGTTTGTCATTTTTATGGTTTATGTCACTAAAGCCAGTTGTTCTGTAAGTTCAATCAACTGCCTTTGTGTGTCATTTAAACACTCCACTGTGCTCCTATAGCTGAACCTATTAACCCATTCATCTAAAATATATAATACCCTTCTCTACTGTGTTACACATTGTTTTCAGAACATTGAGAAAGACAAACAATCCAATACTGAAACCTAAAACCAGACCAATGCTCAATCTGAGTCACTAATTCAATTTAGAAACAAGAGAAATTGTTTTTTCATTCTTTAACATGCTATAAACAAATTTGGGTTGTATGCCAGAGAAAAATTTTATCTTCTTAGGTAAAAAAAAACAAAAACAAAACTTGTGTCCAGCTAAAGAAAAATGCACTCACCGATCTCACAGTTTGTGCCAGTGAAGCCAGACACACATGTGCAGACGTAGTAGCCCTGATGGTCTTTGCATGACCCCTGGTTCAAACATGGGCTCGACGCGCACTGATTGCCATCTGAAGAAAGTCAAACACAGAATTTTAACTTTTCGTCATCCATGTTATCCTGAAATAAGCACTTTCTTCGACCTAAAATATCAGACTGAAAAGATCCCTTACCTACATATCTTGACCAAAATGCCATCTAAAACACAGAGTAAGTCATGACCATGGCCACAAACTGAGAATTTGTTCCAAATACAATTATTAAATACTTACAGTCTTTTCATCATTCTCAAATATCTCCCTGGCTTCTTCCAGGTTACATTTCTCTTCTATACATTCTCTTTCCAAGTTTCCCTGCAGAATCTCCTCAAACATCCCAGTGTTCTCGCGTTTGTGTCTCTTGAGGAAGCTGTCGGCTGTCTTCTCAGAGAGGAGCACAGTGTTTGGGGCTAGATATAAAACATAATACACAGACTGAGTCTTCTTATTACCACTTTTAAAAAAATTATGGAAAGTTATTTAATACCTGTGGAGCCAAGGTGAAAGTCCAAAAGCAGCAAAGACAGAAAAGCTCGTGCCATCCTAACTTTTAGCATAAATCCAACAGAAACACTTTGGGCCATAGCTCCAAAGTACAACTCAGTGTTTGCACACTTGCACTCACAATTTGATGCCTGCTTGTTCAGAGAAAAAGAAAAACAATCTGCCTCACTGAGTCAACATTCTTGTGAACGAAAAATGACAGTTTTTCCCACTTTGTATCAAGTGTGTTTGCTGACAAATAATGACAATGAAACAATGTTGAGCTACAAGTCAGTCAAGTCAGTCATACTGTTACAGAAACTGAAAAGGTTGCAGGGATCTTGTGAAACTCTGTCATGATTTCTCTTTGCTTATGGAAGCAGATTAACCCTTTGTTTCCTTCATTTTTTCTTTATGGTTTATCCTGAACTGCTGGACCACAAAGTAAAATGCCACAATGTCGAATAGTTTAGAGAAAAAAATCGGCATAAATAATGAAAAATGAAGGATAAATATAGCACAGTTGTACAAATTGCTCTACGTATTTCACTAATATTTGATTTGGATGGGGCGTGACATAACTGAAAGAAGTCACCCCACTTCTTCATGTTTTCTTCATGTTCACAAGTTTTAAGAAACTAAAATAATGGGCATGAAAAAGCTTGTTGGCAATAATAATAAAGTGTTTTTATTACTGTTTGCATTAGTTTTTGTACTGAGTATATACCATGGTGACATATTTGAAGAGGGGTGACCATTATGGAAGATAAAAACAGTTTTGTACTAAATGAATATAACTTCATTGAGGTCCAGGCATGAATTGAGCAGGACTTTATTTAAAAAATATATATTTTGCCAGTGTTGTTTTTTTTCATGGAATGTTTAGATTCTCACAAGGAAATGTGAATGAAATGTAAATGCTGCCATGTCTTTAGAAAAACCTAAAATTTAAACATCTGTAGTGCATAAAGCCAAGCCAGAGGAATTTAAAAAATGTACTTTGAAGGATTTACCACAAGGTGGCGCCTCATCACTTGTTAGACGAGGTTCACTGCCGAAAAATCAAGTCTCATTCCTTTTTGGGTAACTGAACTAAATCAGTGAAGTTCAGGATATACTGTTGTATTGTCTTTCATGCTTTCAGTTTATGGTTCATATAATTTAACTCAATTCAACCAAACTGAAAATCAGACAATTGCATCAGGTCTTTAACTTGCTCTCATCGTTCATATTGAGCAAACAGGTGAAAGTGGAGAAGAACCTTTTTATTTTAATAGAAGGAAAACTCAGCCGAACCTGGTTCAGGATGGGTGATGGTCAGATGGCATTAAGACGATTTGATAGAAAAACCTCCACAGAAATATTAGTTAATGTTAGTTCAGTGATGAACAATGCAAGTCCAAAAAGTTAATGAGGACGGTAGTTCTTACAGCTGTGTAAAATGCATAAATGGAAATTGACAGACCAAAAAAGTCGTCATCTGTTTTTTTTGTGCGGATATTTTTACTAAAATACATATTAAATAAAAATATTTGTTAATGTAAATGTGAAAACTTAGTTAAAAATTGAATTTGCTTGTTTGTTGGGACAAATTCAACTCCACTGGGCCAAATCCTGGCTCTCCAGCTGGTTGTAAATGTCTTTCTTTTACAACTGGACACATTCAGATCACTGCATGTCTGAGTTTAAAATCTTTCTGTTCACCTTCAGAGCTTTAAATGGACCTGCCCCTATATATACCCCAGAACTATTGACCTGGCATTACATACCCACCCCTGCTACAGTTATGTCCCATTTTTTGAAGTCAGATGGGACATTTCTTGTCTGTACCCAACACATTTAATATAACCGATGTACCTGAGATCAAAAGTTTTTATCCCCCACTATTCTTAATTTATTTGCCCATTTTAGAGAACAGTATGAAAGGCATTAACAATAAGATATATTGTTATATTATTTAAAGCAAGCATCACAAACTGAACATCACGTGAACTTACCCCAAACTGTCTTTCTACCTGTTGTCCTCACACCCCCTACCGACCATTCAATTTGATCAGTCAATACTCGAGACAATGATGTATTCAGGGACCTTGGATGCTGATTCAGCATGCCAGCTAAAGATTTAGCTGTGGTATCATTTTCTGGTCTGGTGTATAAGATGAAACCCATCACTGACTGTGGAATCCCCCCACAGGGAGTCCAAAGTCCTCTCAAGTGTTAACAACTATTGATTGTGGGCATTTTTATTTCCTTCAATCGTTTAGAGGCTAAATAATTCATGCTTGAGTAATTAACGTTGCCTACTTGATGCAAGAGCTTCTCATTCTCCACACAAGACAAGTATCAGAGTTCAGTTGTAGTAAATATGTTTGTTTATAGCATGATTTCCAAACTTTCAGAGCTTTAAATAACAGACTTTCGCCACAGCTGATGTCTCCTGTTCAACCTCAGTCAAAACAAACCCTGCACTGCCTTCCCTGAGTCATATTTCTAAATGTAAATCTGTTGCTGAGCCTCATGGAGAGCATGTGGGCTTCATAATGTCATACTTTCCACACAGTCTAAGCCCAGTTTAACAGCAGTGAGGACGACGACCTCTAAATGGCTGGGCTTTCAGTCTTCAGTGAGCAGAAAAAAAAAACATCGTTTCTCAGTAATTTGATGATAAATCATGAAACGTGCATGCTGACTTGACTTTTTTTATTTTAGATAGAGTGGATGTCTGAATGGAGAAGATAATATGAAGTAATCTGTAGATATTTATTGATTAAAGAAGATCTCGCAGACATGTCTGTCTTCCCTTGTTCTTTAGCAGTCTGGGAGTCTGCGTCGACTCCAATTAGATTAGTCACCGCAGTGGAGGTCCATGTCAGGGCCTCGCAGAGAGTGAAATCTCTGATGCTCGCTCTCCTCTATTGATTGTTTCTGAGTTGCATCTCTTGGGATGTGGGGGAGTTCAGGCTGCCAAGGTTTACTTTTCACTATTTTATTTATTTTGGGGGGGGTTCACCAGGAATGTGTTATCGTCTACAAACGGGTCATGTTTTGTTCTAGTAAAACCATTTTCTGTAAAGTATTTTGTGGATGTGACTCGGGAGAATCAGATAAAATACACCACAGTAGGAAACATTGAAATGGTGCTTTGTAAATGTATCATACACCTCAAACTTTTTCACATACTTATTCATGTTATAATTTTAACAGTTTTTTCACAGAACAGCTGCATTGTTAGTAATTTTTGCTAGCAAACAATTAAGAAAGCAATTTATTTAGTTTCTCCCACTTCAGAGTTCAACTTTGTGTTGGTCCATCACTTCAAATAACACTTAAATAAATTGGAGTTTGGGGTTTCAATATATTGAAATGTAAAACTGTAATAATTTATGGACAGTCTTAATCTCTTCACCTAAAGTGCAGTTAGGTTTTGACACCAGTGACTGAAGATTTAGCTGCCTAATGGAAAATATATCACAGTTTGGAGAAATATCTCTCCCAGTGACACCTGGAAACTAGAAATTCTATTATTCTAGATTATTACAAGACTATCTATAAAATCTCACTTGGTGGTAAAAGAAAAACAAATTCTTTAAATTACTTTATATCAAAAGCCATGCTAACATTGCTGTCAGAAAAAAAGGGAATAAAAGACTGAAGCTTAAAGTGACTGCACATACGTTATCACCTTCCCTCAGGCTATTTTGTCTAATTAACTAAATGCTCTGGTGCAAAAGATGGATTCCTGTTAATTACTTGCATTGTCACGCTGTGATGAACAGTTGCTTTTCGAACGCAGCAGTCCCAGGGTGAACAAATGTCTCACCTTCAGCTCCAAACCTTTAAAATCAACCCATTAACAAATTACCCCTGATTTAATATAAGTAGCAAATAGTTTTGTTTATTAATTAACTTTTTTGTTTAATTTACACAGTACAAAACCAATACAATAACCTACACGGCACCCTATTTTATGGCTGCATGGTTAAAATTAGACAAGGAGAAACCCGAAAATCTCCCTCTCCCTGAGCGGCGTTTGGCATCAGTAGGAAGGAAACGGTTCCTTTTAAGAGGAAGCACCCTTTGGCAGGGCCAGGCTCAGCATGAGCGGCCATCTGCCTCGTCCGGTTAAGGTGAACTCAGAGCACAGAAAGAAACGATGAGTAGAGAAAAAAGGCATGCAGCAAAAAAGCTGACTGTTTTGGTCTGATGACCACAAATCTGAAGCATGCAGCCAAATTCAAGCCAGTTTACGGAGATGATAAGTTTTAGACATAAGGCACGTTTTTAAGTTGTTTTCTCAAGAATGTATTGTCTGAATTTTATTTATTCCTTTTAAGCTTAGAAAGTTGTTTTTATGTTTTAGTCTTTTAGTTTGTGATACTTTGCTACAATGCTGCATGCTTTTAACAATCGTCTTGGAGACTCATCCAGTAAAACTGCTGAAACACTGAGTTTCTTTAAATCTAGACTAAAACCCCATCTGCTTACAGTTGCTTCTGAACCATAATAAATGGAACACTAACCAACTGTAACGACAGCACTTGGTAAAATGTCATGTTTCAATTGTTAACTGTGTTCTATGACTTTGTACTTTTGTGTTTTTATGATATAAAGCACTTTGAACTGCCTTGTGTCAGGAACTGTGGTTTGATGTTGGTGAGGATGACGCGGTAGACTCAGGTTGCGCTGAAAGTAATAACAAAGAAAACAGAAGTCCAAACAAAAAGTACAAAATCCAGGCAGCACAGGTGAGCAAAAAGGCAAGGTGCCCAGACACTGGTAGCAACTGGAACCAAAACACGAGGAGCAAAAGGCAGGGAGACGAGACACGACTGCAGTGACACGACAAGGACCCGACAGGGAGCAGGGGACACAGGTGGGATTAAATACACAGGGAGATAATCAGGAAACAAGGCTGGAGACAGTTAAGGGGAAGATACAGCAACACAGAGACTCTAATGTAGAAACACACTCAAAAACCAAATCCGTACACCTTGTTACTGAAATGTGCTACACAAATGAACTTGACTGATTGATTGACCCTTTCAAAGGCCAATATAGCATGAACAGGAAGTGCTGGCTATAGTTCTTAATTTAATATTTCTAATTGTAAGATTGTTGTTTTTAACTAGTGTTTTACAGCGTTAATATTGGATATTGTTCTGCAAAAGTTGATTATATTGTTTTTATGATTACAAAACTCATTTTGAGAGTTTCTGAGCTTCTTAGGAGCTTTGTTGCCTTTCTTCTTTTTTCATTTTTTTTCATTCTTTAAAAATGTGACATTTTGCACAGTCTGATTCTGGATCTACATTTTCTTGCTGGCTAAGATGGACCTTCTCTAAAACTTTTGTCTTAGATATCTTGGGACCTGAACATGTAAAGACAAAGACAGTTACAGAGTCAGCCTTCTATCACCTGAAGAACATTTCTGTGATTAAAAGTCTAATGTCCCAGCAAGATCTCGAGAAACTCATCCATGCATTTATCCATGCATTTGATGATGGCATTTGACAAAATGTTTCATAATTGGTCATGATATTAAAAACTATTGTATTATGTTTTTAACATGTAAAGCGCAGTGAAATGGCTTGTTGCTGAAATGTGTTTTGCGAATAAACGTGACTTGACTCGGGCACAGGCTTACAGAAAGGTTTTGGCAGCCAGGTTTTTAGCATTAGCATCACTGTCATGTTGTTCCAGATAAAGATCTACTTCTTCTTCTGGTTGATTTCCTCCTGCACCTGAGGCTAAACCACATTATTTTCGGCTTCTGAAGCTTTATAATTTTTTATTAGCAATGAAATTATTACCATTGACGTTTTGTGCAGAGGGCTGAATAGAGTTCTGTTCTCCAGCTGCCATCCAGCATATCCTGCTGCAGCTGCTGAGTCAGAGTTTGTATTGCTGAGAATATCGAGATATGTTAAATGACTCTGGTGAAGTATACTTGTAAAAGTACAGAAATGGAACAGGTTGACAGATATAAAAATATATTTTAAAACCAGCAGGTGATTCTCAAAGCGCTAATAGTGGAAAACCTGGTGTTCAGTAGCTGATCAATGGAAGACTGATGCATTTCTTGGCTTCTGTATCTTTACCCCACAGATTTCTTATGATTCACTCTTAAATATTTATTGCTGATAGATAGGAAAGCAGCTGAAGTCTGAAGAAAAGCTTTGAAAAGTATCCAGAAAGCCCAAATAACTTAAACAAACCTGGGTTACTGTTTTATTTTATTTTATTTTAGTTTAGCTGTATTTTTCTTTCTCAAAATCCTGTTTGTTTTGTCATTTTGTGACTCTTCAAGCCTGGATAACAATAGAGCGACATTAAAGATTAAGTTTCAATCTTAAAGAGTTAGAATTAAGAAAATTAATGAATATCTGTGGTGATCACAGTGGTCATATGAAAAATGTAAAAAATACATACATATTCAACATTTCTTGTTTGCAGTTCAGAGACTGAACATGTAGAGAAATTTAGTATTTGTTTACATGTCCTTCCTCTTCGGAGGGTCCTTCCAAAGTTAATATTCAAAACTAAGTCTGTCTGGTTTCCCAACAGACATTAACAAACCCTTCACTTTTCCCTGAAATTGAATGTTGAACTGAACATTTTGGCAGAGAGGTATTCTAAAAATGCAATTATTTTATCGTTTTACACTCAAAAACTAAAAGTGGAGCTGCACTATCGAGCCTTCCTCACAACACTCTTTTAAGGTTGTGTAGTAACATCCACAGGGAGCTCTATGGAGGATAAGAGTCCCTCAAGGCAAACGCCTACTTCACCCTCCTCTTGATGAATCATTGACATTAATGTGATATTTCAAATAGCTCGCTACATGAATTAATGATTTATTTCTGACTTTAAAGCTGCATATTCTATGTCCTGTCGCACAAATGCCCTTTTGCATGAAAGGAATTATTTTTTGTTGTCCTGAAGAAAGTTTTACTGCTTTTTGAAAGTATTCATACCACTCTTATTTATTATTGAAGAATGACAGAAAGCTGCTGTTGGGGAAAAAAAGCCAATAGGAGTCCTATATGAAGAGGAAACACAAACAAGGTACTCTGGTCAGCTATAACAAAGCAATAAACTAACTTTGCACATCACCTGGAACATACATTGAAGCACTGAGTTGGAAGCATCATGCTGCGGAGTTGCTTTGCTTCTGCAAGAACAGAGCCAGATATCAAAGTTAAAGAAAAAATGTAATCAGCCAGATGCAGCGGAAAACCTGTTGGTGAAAGCTGTGCATGCTTTGGTGAAAACTTCATTCTGTGGATGTGGATCGCTGCTATAAAAAGCAAATAATGCAGATTCTTGGGGCTGAACACAATACACAAACTACACTTTTATTTGGCTATTTTTGTTTCTGCTTTAAATGTATGCATCATATGTGACATCAGGTCATAGAATGACCTGAACATATGTGAAGTTTTCACTTGTGACCTTTATTTAGGGATATAAAAGGGACTTAATACAAATGCATATCAATGTTTTCAGATTTTTATTGGCAAAATAATGTTAATCAAAACCATGTATCTCCTTGCATTTTTCATTAAATTATAACTTTGTGTTGGTCTATGACATGATATCTCCACAAAATATGTTGAAGTCTGTAGTTTTACTGTTAAAGTGGCAAAATGTAAAAAACCAAATAAACTTACAGGGTTATGGATGCTGTTGCATGGCACTGTAAGTAAAAGCAGCGACTCATTTAAATTTATTTTAGTTAATTATAAAAAATACGGTGTCAGTTAATGAATTTTAAATTAGATTAAGTCAAAGGTTAGTGTGCCAGTGAGCTATCAGTATTCGCTTCCTAATTTCAGGATGTTAGAAAACACGGTAGCACAAGCTGAATGTATATAATGTAAGTGAACAAAGCTCATGTTTCCTCAAAGTGTTCTGATGATACATTTATACTGTGAGTTCATGAAAAATGAAAGCTCAGATCCACTCTTGGTGCTGTGTGCTGTGATGCAGCCAGGCTGACGGTCGCTGGCGGCTTTGTGATGTTCAGCCACCGTTAATGAAAAGTGGAGCTCCCACCGCTCCTGGTCACAATATGCCCTCAAAGCTCTGTTGTTTTCTAGATTGATGTCAGAAACACAAATTTACACACACACAGAAAAACATATTGAACTGGACAAATTGGGTAGAAATGTGTGAGTCGTCACACTAATAAACACGCTTCAGGTAGTAATTATTCACTGACATGTTTGAGGATGGCGGTTTGATGTGGGTCAGAGGCTGCAGGTGTGGCTCATGTGGTGTTCTGACATGACGGCTATAAAAACGTAATGTTGGGAGCTGCTATGTCACTTATCTGACATATGGGAGAGAAATGACAGCAGTAGTTACATTTTGACTCTGACCAGCAATCGTTTTTAATTTGCTGACTCTTTCATAGTCTTTGAAATTAATTTCAGACCTTTGACATGTTGAGATAGTAAAACATTGTTTTCTATAATATTGATGAAGTCATCTATTTTGAACACCTGTATATTAAAATACACAGACGTGTATGCCATCTATACTATATTTTTCTTTTCAAGTTTGAATTTGATTTATTACCCGATATAGTTTATTTATAATAAATAAGTGAGCATGGCATGCAGTATTTTAACCCAGTCTGTGCTTATGACCTTTGTATATTTGTGAATGTCAACTTTAAATGTTGTTTTCAAATCTCATATTAATATAACATTTTTTTTCTATACGAGTCTACTTGTGTCTTTAATAAAATTGATGATGATTATGAAATCTCTTTCTTCACAGTCACCTCCTGAATGTACTCAGCTTCTTTTTGTAATTCTCAAATGTCACTTTAGGTAGCACACTGTGTAACTCTGGCTGTATTTGAACGTGAGGCGATTGATTATGGAAAATTTTAATTTCTGCCTCCCAGCAGATACTAATTCCCCAAGCAGTCCTTGACCTCACTGATTAAAGCTGGAAACTGTTGTCATTAGCCACACTTGTATAGGAGAAGCAGCCCGATTACCTCATCAGCGACACCCTGAGTGTGAATACAGCGGGCACTTTCTGTTTAATTTGATAGCTAACTGACAACAGCGATATCCAAGTGGTCATCAATATCCAACCACCAACAGCCTGCTCCTGAGAGAGAGCTTTAAGTTTATCCACATTACTCATTTTGGCTTCTCTATGCAATGGTTTTGATGTTACGTCAAGTTTCAAAGGGTTTTACACCATAAAAACACAATACTGTGTTCTCATTGGGTCAAAAAAGGTGATAAGAAAACATCAGCAGCCAGCTTCAAGTTCTTCAGGTGGGTTTTATTCTTTAACGTCTTTGTTTTCTGATGTCCCTCTCATGTATCTAAAATCTTACTGGTTTCATACAGAAATGGCAACACATCTGCTATTCATTAGACCAAACCACAGGAAAAGAGGTCAAACCAAACTACAAAATCTAAACAAAGAAACAGGAATCAGAATATTAATCTAGTTTACAACCTCACCTACACAACTAAATGGTCTGCAAAATTAAACATTTAATGTGGGGAAACGCAAAAGTTACATTAAAGAAACCAAACAGTACAATAAAAAAAGAAAACCCTCCATTTGGCTGCACCCTGTGATCCAATCAGTGACATCATGCACCCATTTAAACAGGAAATGCTGGACCGGCCCCTCCCATACACCTGCTCTGGCTGTAGCATCTAAAGGGTCAAACAATGGTGAGTATAAACGAAACAAATAATTACCAGAAATGTATTTTGTAACAAAAAAAACATTCATATTAGTCTCATGATCTAGTATTGTTAGCTTTAAAAAACATGAATGGATGTAAACTTCAACATAACGCAACCACAAACAATTGAGTGAAGCAAAGTTACAACAGCAGTGTTTAAATTAAGGATGTAGAAAGATTAAATAAATCATAAATATATTCAAGAGACAAGTGATAAATTTAACCACTTTATCCCAAATGCATTAACCAATTATGTAACAAGCAAACATTTAAATTTGTCAAATTGTCAAGCAAATACATCAGATATATTGATCAGTGTTCCAGTTATTAATCAAAGGCAGCTGTAGGCCTTTTAGCCTTGATTTAAAGGAATTCAGTGTTGCTGAAGAATTTTACTTTTATTCAATTTTCTTGCAGTTTGTTCCCCATCAGCAGCAAATTTAATTGTTTCTTTACCGTTTCTTTAGCCTCATCAAATATGTACCCAGTTCAAAGTGCAGATGAAATGTGTGAACACTTCATGCAACTTAAAGCTGAATTTCACATATGCCTTGCCATTCAACATATATGAATTTGTTACTTTGGCAGATTCCAGCTCTTTAAATATTTCAGAGGGAATGCCAACACTTGTGTACCTCAAATCATAATCGTGCAGCTGTCTGACACGAAAAACACATTGTGCTCAGAAATGCCCAGTTATTCCCATTTCTCCATCTTTGTCAGTCCTGCAGTATGATAGCATCTCCTCCGTTTCAGTAGAAGTTGGTTTTATGGTTTTCTTTCAGTAGTTGTATCCTCTTTCGCAAATGTTTAAATTACTGTTTGGTTCAGAGTGCTGTGTTTAATAAAACACAGCACTCTGGAGTTATCTTTTAAAATCTCCACTGAATGCCTTGAAACTTTTAAACTGTCTTGAAAACATCCCTTCCCCACTGAGAAAAATAGTTAATTCACTCATCCACTCATTGTTCATGTGATTAGAAATTTTTCGCTTATAAAATGTTGTGCAGTGCTTTTCCTTATTTCTGACACTGAAGATGAAGATAATTTGATAATTTGAGTTATTTCCACTGACATTGAAAGACTAGACAATTTCATACCTAGAAATTAAAGTTGGTAATTGTTTTCTAGAGAAATTATGTCTTGATTTTGGAGTTAATCTCATAATTTAGAAGAGCCACATATCTGACTACACAAACACCTTTATTAAAGACCTTGTTGTCAGTTTCATTTTAGTTATACAAACTTAAAACTTTCATTTTAAGTTTGTATAACATACACACAGCTATAAATTTTAAAACTTTATCAGATATTTAAAACATTTTTCTAACATTGCTAATCATTTTGAAGGGCATTGTCTGTTACATAAAAATTGTAATTTTGCAAGCACGCACACTTGTCTTTGTGCGTGTGTGGAATAACGTGAGCTGAAAGCATCATCATCGTTATCTGGCTGAAATATCACAATCAGCAGCTCAAAACAAGTGATTCAGAGTTATTTTGTGACATGGGTGGACACTGCCTGGGTATGACAGAGTGTGAGTCAGGAGGTTGCTACTGCCGAATCAAACATGCCTCTGGGCTTTGCTTTAAACAGACTGAGGACGGACGCAGCTCTGCTGGAAAGTTCAAAACAGGTCACAGGCCATGGACACAGTGGGAACACAATCCAGTGACATTTACACTCTCTCTAACCCTCACATTTTATGCAGTAGCTTGTGCAAGTGTCCATCTTGTGAGGCAGGTCTCTGCACTACTTCAGTGTTTATTTTACTCTGTATTTTGATTTTTTTTGTTTTATAACTCGGGTTTAGTCAAATGCAACTTAATCTCTGAAATTATTATTTTTTTTTAATTCAGCATAGGTAATTTTTTTTAAATACAGAGACCAAAGAAAATATTTTTGTGTAAAATCTGCTCTGACCATTTGGGGCAAAGGCACTTTACTTTACAACACATTAGAGTGTCCTTAGACAAATGGAAGAAGATCTGAGCATGTCAAGAAAGTTCAAAGAGGTTCATGTTTCTTCTAAAAATAACAGATCTTGCAACCTTCCAACTACAGGTCTGTTTCCTCGTGCACCACAGAGTAGCACAGACCTGCTCAACCTGGAGATGTCACATCACCTCAGAAAATATCCAGCTGGCATTGGACTGGACTTCTGGATCACAGCTAAAACTCTGCTGTGAGTTGTGTTCTGACGTCAACATTGAAGCTCTAATGACAAGTCGATGTGAACTTTCCATGTGGTGACGTTACTGTATGAAACTGGAGACTTTAACAGGAAGGTTCAGCTGCAGCTTCCAGGCTTCTCCCCAGTGTAAAGGTAAGGACTTTATAATATCCATACCCTTCAAAATCAAGTCTTACTGGGAATAAAACAATTTAATCAAATTTAGTCACACAAAGCAAGCCATTATTAGTGGATGGTAAGAAATAGTCAAATAGCTGATGCATACTTTTTGTAAAATGAACCCAACTTACATTAGATGTAGTTTGTCCCCTGTAGATCAACATGCTTTGGTCAGTTTTAATATTTTTTGTTTGCTTCTTTGCTATTTATCTGTAAAACAAAATACAAAACCCTAACTAAGCTTCCCCACACTTGTATCCAATGACATCACAGAAGGGGAAAATCATTAATTAAAGTTTTTTTTTGTCTATCAATTTGTAATACGCTTTCTGTTATTTTTTTTATGTTTCTAATCCCACTACTCTTTCACTTTGTCTGCCTACAGTGTTTACTATTTTCAGCTTGACTTGTGTGCCTCTTGTGATTTCTTTACCAGTTTGCTTTTTAAAATCATTGCATTTTGTGAAATTTCACAGTGGAAATTCAGACTTTATGACTTTATGTGTCGGTATGAATTTGCTTTTAAAAAACAGGTGGAAGTGAATGTGAATAAACTGATACACATTTTTACAGATTGACACTCTCCATGAGGAGTATACACCATAAAAGATGCTGGCTATTAATAGTGATGCATCCAACCGTATTAATGGAAAGTTGATTGGGAGAAGCAACATGGATTAACCACACTCTTGAGAGGAAAAAGCTGGGGGAGATTTATAAAGCCTGGAGTCAGTGATTCAAAAGCCGCAACAAGATGTGCCCCGGACATGGATTTCATTCCTTGTGTGTGACACTCATGAACCAGAGACGATCTCAGAAGCCATCTGCTGGTTTTGTTTGTATTTTATTAAGTCTGTGGTCTGAGCAGCTGTCTACCAGGAAACTTTAGATCACCTCATTCTTCCCTCTGAGGACGAGGCACAGATTTCATTTTCCAGCATAACTTGGCACCGGCCTACATTACCAAAACCATCATTACCAAATTTAATGACTCGGTTATCGCTGTGCTTTGCTGGCCGGAAAATTTGCTTGGCCTAAATCCCACAGAGCATGCATGAAGTATTGTCAAGAGCAAGACGACAGACACCAGGGCAAACAATGCAAATAAGCCAAAGGCTGATATTAAAGTAAAATGGGCTTCTGAACTCCTGATTACCTTCAGGCCACAACACATTGGTGCAATAAATCACAAAAAGGAAGCCCTGAGGGCATGTATTATATGGCACAAAGATAATACAGAATACTAGAAGCCTGATATTTCTGTATTGCAGTAATTTTTGTAAACTCTTTTTAATTAAAAACTTCAACTGTGCATGTAATATATCTATATAAGACATTAGCTTGTTGAGCTTATATTAAGTGATGCCGAGATGCACCTACTTAGGCCCGATTTCCAAACTTTAGGCACCTGACAGGTCACACAGGTGTTACAGTGTGAACTGGTAACACCATGTCATAAAACACGGTTCTTAAATTATTTATCTTCTGCTTTTGCGTTATACAAGTCAGAGCCACTGCTTGGCATTGTAAGTTATGCCTTTAATAAAGCCAGTGTTTGGAGAATGCGCAGCCTGGATGTGAATGGGGAAAACGCAATGCTCTGCCACTAAGGCGACTGAATGAGAGCAACAGCAAGATGGTGCGCGCCATGCAGCAGCTCAACCCCCTGCTGTAATTCTTCACCGCATCGACAGCACGGCTCACACACACACACACACCGCTTTTATGGATGGGACAGCTCGTTTATATCCCAGCAGTGATACTGAGGTCCAAAAACCAATGTCCGCTGCGTGAATCGGTGCTGAAACGGGCGGAGCGCTCTCACTTTGTGTGTCCTGTTGATTGTGCCTGCTGAGCGTTAAGAAGAGCAGGGCAGAGACAAAAAAAGAGGCAGACGCCAAAAACAAAAAGCTGGTGGCAGGAGCTGCGCTGGATGGCATTCCTCTCTGGGGTTGTTAGGTGGTGTGCTTCACTGTTTTGACTTCAGAACCTTTTGGGGGAAGAAAAGCTGCGCTCCATTTCGCAGCTTTTTGTTCTTTTTTTTTTATCTGCTCTGGTCCTTTGTCACAGTAGATTAGGTCGTGATTTTTTTTTTCTTCCTTTTTTGGTACATAACAGGATTCATGGTGGGAGCGCTTCCTTTCATCAATGTGCATTGATGTAGCAGAAAACGTGGAGGAGATAAGGTAGGCACGGAGATGCTCACAGTTCTGGTTCCGGATGTTTAATGAAACTGTGCTGCTCCTTTTGTCTTGTGACATGCGAGTGTGTGCAGAGGGCAGCAAGGGTTGGATGTTTTCATTGATGCCTAATTGAACTGAATTGGGTTGCATCCCCCCACTGCCCTTTGTTAGGCTTCATGATGTGTCTGTCACCAAACGCTGCTGTTCTCTTGTGGAAAATAAAACAATAATGTGACTCTCATCGGCATTTCTCTCCTCACAGAACACTTATCTCTGGGAAGGATTTCACTGAGGACGGTCAGCAAATAGGGGAATTTCGATTTTTACCTAAATCGGGAATTACACATCCAAACTGGGATCTATGAGCGGAAAAGTGGCGAAGGCTAAAGAAGACAAGGATGCTTCCAAGGGTAAGAGACGAGCCTTGCCTTTGCACGGACTGCTTTCGTCCCTGAAGGGAAACATGCACCAATTCCTCCCCCCTTGCATGCTCAAATCCCCCTCTGAGGTTGTAGAGCAGCCACTGGATGGGGAACCATTCCCAGCATGATGCATTCGGCTCGCTAGAGCAGTGCATTTGCTTCTGTAGGCCTACATGCTGCACACTAGTTTTAGATCACATGCTTTAATTGTATTCACAAACGTGGGCAATTTGGACAATGAATCCTTCTGTAGACCTGGCTGCCTTCTCATTGAATAGAAACGCACATCTACAGTAATGTTTCTAACGCTGGAATGGTAATTATTTCATCCTGTTGTGTTACTGGCATCCTGTAGAAAGGTCCTTTTGTGTTTCTCGCTCGCGCCGTCATTGCAGCGTGAGATCTCGTAGCCTGAACCTGTGATCTGTGACGCAACAGTGAACCCCCATATCTATATTTAATAATAATAATTAAAGTGCTTTTACATTGCCACAGAGACAAGGTTGTCAGAGAAACATGGCAGGACTAATTAGTGAACCCGTTACATCCACGCCGTGTATTTGCGCGACTCTTACCGTCTGTTGCACCCTTTCTGTTTCCTTATAAACACATATTTATAAAATATATATGTATACGGCGATAATTCTTTTTAAGAGGGCATACCTTTATTTCCCAGAACTTTAAAGCAGCACTGTAAGGTGTTAAACGTTACCGATAAGTATTTAGATGCTTATGGAAAATTAGTAAATTAGTTTTTGTTTTTAAAGTGCAATGTAATAAAGCAACATTAGTAATGTGATACCGGAGCAAGCGCGGTTTATTTACAATACATAGAAATATAAGTGGATCTCCTTTTGTCACGTTCCGGGTCAGTTTAAGGTATTCACAACAAATCTAATTGGTTTAAATTGGCAGCGCAGCTACAAGAGATTAATGTTACTTGTTGATATTATTATTATTATTATGAAGGCTATACTACACAAATAGCTACAGTGTTAGCCAGGTGGTTACATACACTTTATAAAAAGAACATATATTTTTTTCACTGTCTGATGTTAAATTAAGAGTAAAGTTTGGCTGATTTAGTTCAGTTGGTTATTTCTAACTGTTAAATAACAGAAAATGAAACGGATTGTTTTTTTTTACTACTTCAATTTCAAATGATTGCATATACCAAACATAATATTCAATTTTGGTTATCCGGTTAAGGACACTATGGCTGTGCAGGCTTCTGATAGGTTAATTCACACAATTTGTGAAAACTGGAGGCAGAGGTATTAAGGTAAAACAGATCTAAAACACTGTTCTTTGTTGTGTGACGTCATGGTTCATCCTTTCAGATGCAAATGGTGCCACATTCATCTGAGCAAACAGTTATATACAAGTTTAAATAAACTTTCAGGAAGAGGACAGGTTGTTTTGTCATGTGAATCAACCCCATACACAAGGCAGAAGAACTTGAGATTCTGGCTGAAGGCGTTAAATGAGCATCATTGGCTGCAGTCAAACAAGTCCACTGACTGAAAAACCACTGAGAGGATTAGATAATTCCTTAAAAAGCATATAAAAAAAAAATAGAATACACTTTTCAAATTAACTTGGCAATAAAGAGCTTTATTTTTGGAAAATTGTAAAAAGAAAAAAAAAAGATTATTATTCTCTTCCACTTCACAGTTGCATATAAAATGTGGTGATGCAAGACGTGAAGGATGACCAAATAAGACATTTACGGATGAGGTGAAAAAGGATGATGACAGAAGAAGACAGATGACCTTCTGTGGCGACCACAAAACGAACAAGAAGAAAAACAATTTTTTAACACTCATTTACTTGCACAATTATACCATGAAAACAATAACATATCAATGCTCACAGCAACTCTAATTTTTCATCATCTGTAACTCTACAAAGTACGTCACCTTCCGTCCACTGCTCCTTAAATCTAGCCAAACTTTGACTGACTGAGTGAAAATTAAACTCCAGAAAAAGAAGAAGAAGAAGTTTGAGATAAACTAAGGTACGGACAGTTTTTCAAGGGATAGCAGTTCCTAAAAGGTACCAAGCTGAAGTACCAAGGCAAAAGCTGAGTTTCCCTACTGTTTTCTAAATTTTGAAAAACGCCCTTAGCTTTCCCCCCAGTGATCACTGACATGATCACTGGGGTGAAAGCTGCCTCTATCATGGAGTTGAATGGCACACAAGCAGGGACTTGCATGGAGAAAACCACTCCTGACCCTGCCAATGTTGGCAACCACCCGGCCTGCAAATTATTTCAGGGAAATAGTCCATTAAGCACCTGCCATCTCCGTGGAAGTTTTTCTGCAAGCTCTTGGCCTACACTGGTTTCTAAATCTCCCACTCTTTCATAGCAGAAGAAATAACCTATTTTCAAAACATTTATCACTCACTAGCTGCTAAAATTACCCTCAAATCGTACCATCATTGTTGTTTAAATAATAGATTAACTTTGTAATGAATCTTGTATGCAGTTATTAAAGCCAGTAACTGATTTGCCATAATTCACATTCACAGTCAGTCTCATAGTCCATCTTAGTTTCCGCAGAACTAAGATGGACTTAGCAGAAGAATAAGTGAATGGTTTTAATTTCTGCAATAAAATTTTTATTAAATATGTCAGCAGGAACTCATGATCATCTCATTATGTTTCTGTATGATTTCACATATTCTTGACACAGGAAACTAAATCAGAAAACCTTCACAGTTCTTTTGCTCCAACTATAATAATACTTAAGTCATCCGCTTTGTTTATAACTTATACAAGAATTTGGGCTATCCAACAGCAAAACAAGATAAAAAAACAGACAACTACAAACTTTAAAACATTTTAAATACATTATACTTTAATAAAACAAATGACATAAAACGTCTACAGCTAGAGGTTTTTGTCTCCTTGCCACTCAAGAGAGCTTTAAAACTGTTCAGTGAAACCTTGTCTTTGGTCTTTAGATCCTTCTGTAATTGGTTTCAGTAATGAAGATCAGCATATTTAAAAGCTTTCTTTCCCAGTTCTGTCCTGGTCCTTGGTTCACAGAGAAATAATATCCTGGTAACAAAGACTGGGACCACTTGAACTTTTCCTCAGTAACTATTTTCTCAGTAGTGGTTCCAGTAATAATCATATCAAAAAGACATACCAATGTTTTAAGTTTTGTGACAAATGTGTCTCTTCACCTCTCAGAAAATTTTCTGCAGTGCATTTGAAAGGAGGAAGCTGAAACCTGGTGGGGTACAGGGGGATGTTGTGAATCTGGGCTGCGGTATCAACATCAGTGAATCATGTTGTGTTAGTTTTCTCTGTCCTTGTGAAGTTGAGCTGTGCAGACAAAGTGATGTCAAAGCGTACATGATGTACACACTCTGAGCTTCACGTCTCTTCTCACTCAGAACCCACAGATAGATAACTTCTATATATGCAATTTAACAGTTTTGCACTGAAGCTTTTTGCAAAAGTTATGAAGGAATTTTCACCCTGCTTGTCCTCACTGTAGTCTCATATCTCTGAAGATAAAGCCTATCCCGATTTATGAACTCTTTTTATTGTTATTTTGCTGATTATGAACAGGTAGTTAATTTGTTCCACATGCTTCTGTGCAAATAACTTTCTCTGCTCTTCGGTTATTCTACCCCAGCCTCATCCCTGTGCAGGGTGCTGATATACTTCCCTCCTGGGCTCCAAGTGTCAGCCAGCCGATTCACGGCTGCCCCAAACTGCAGATATGAGCAAAGCACGGGGCATAAGTCTCGCATATTTGCTGGCAGATTAATTCAGCACAAGAAAAGCCATTGAATCAATGGATGCCCAGAGATGAGTTTGTAGCTGCTTCATTAATCACAATGGAGGCAGCTCTGCCCCACACGACACTGACACCTGCTTTAATCTCATCAGCAGAACTGCACACAGTGTCATTAGGACCCTGGTTTGCTCTTTGAGGAGATACTGTGAGTAGCCTGTGGTCAAGGGAAGATCAGCTGGTAATAATTAAGAGAAGATTTAACGGTATAATCATTAAGACGCAGGATTAGATGTCAGCACCCGAACTGCCACGTTTTATTTAACTTAAGTCTTGCAAAGAGTTTAAAATATAGTTACTGCAGCCCTGAATGCGAAAGTTTCTTGAAGTTTTGATGCTTTGCCATGTTTCAACCTCAAACTTAAATGGATTTTATTTGGGATGATACGTGATTGATCAATGCTAAGCTGTGCATATGCAAAAACACAAAGTGTTATCAAATGTTTTTGCCTAGCTTTTAGTTCAAATATCTTTGTACACTTGAAATTGTACACAAATAACTTAAAAGTAACTTTTCATCAAGAAATAGGAGCTTGTTTTACGTTAACTATAAAATATGCTGATATTTTAATGTGGCAAAAACCTCAGTGGAGTATGGATAGTTTTGCAAGGCACTATATATTGTGGTCACGTAAATTGATCCAACTATATTTGAATAGAGCATGTTTACGTAGCAAAATAAAAAAATTTTGTAAGATGTTCACTCATGCATGCAACACATTTTCTTTCCTTCATTTATCTTTTTTATGCACTGGTTAATCCTGTTTAGCATCAGTGGGTGGGAGCATTTCTAGAGTCTGTCTGTAGCTGAGAAGAAGCTCAATAAACTCTGGACAGGTCATCAGTCAATTAGTGTTCTTCTGGTCACTTAGCAGTTTCAGAAACTACAAATAAATTAGGATAATTTAATTGTCTCAACAAGCTATTACGTTACTTTTACTGTCAGGAATGGTTAAGCAAATTACAACAAGATATGTTTACAGATCAGTGTTCTGTTCCATTTCACGTGGTTTGCCGGATTTAGCCGGTGCGTTTGGAAAGGATGTGATGTATTTCCGATGACAGAGCGGTGAAATCGTTCCCTGTCAGATTCCTTCCTGGTACTGACGCAGATCTGATGATCATGCCTAGAGGAAGCCGTCTCTGAGTGGCGTCAGGGATCCGCCACGCTCCATCTCTCAGTGGTGTGCTGATTGCTTTGAGACTAAGGACCCATCTCTGTCAGTGACCCAGCATGGCCTTAGATCGGTGTGTTATAGTTCCAGTTTTTGGTTTTTCGAGATAAAATGCATCCACAACATCTTCTGATAAAGTACAGCTCTTTATTGCGCAATGATAAGTTCTAGGATTAGAAAAAGTTTGTTTTCTGATGTCATCATTGCTGAAGTGTTCCCTCCATAAAAGCTCAAATGCATTAGTCAGCTTAATAATCCGCAAAGCTGCAGGGCTTCTGAGGTGATGGGCTTTGTGGGTTGTTCTCAGTTGAGATTTCAACATGCTTCCTCTAGTTGTTAATTTGTAGGGGCCAAAGTACAGGGTTTTAATTATTTCTAGTTATTCCTTCCAAGTTTTTTTCTGTTAAATGTCTTCATTATCTTCAATGTCTCTATCTCTACTTATCAGAAATGTAAGATTTTAAAATCTTAGTAACCAAAAATAGAGGAAAGAGGTCAAGAGTTAACAAAAAATAGGCTATTTAATAGATCTAGTAATATCTTAGCAACAAATGTATTTCTGTGTTTTTCCTGATCAGGTGAAGAAAGCCTTCCTCCTTCCTAAATGTGCATCAGTGACTTTTATTTTAAAGGGAACTTTTAAACTTACCTTAAAGCTGCATTATGTGGCTTTTAAAAAATGTTTGTCTCTTAAAACTCTCGCTATTTTATGACAGTATCACATGAAACAAGTAATCTGTGAAAAAATTGAGCTCCTGTGCCTCCTTCCTGTGGTTTATTTATGCTATATGCATAGATTAACTGCTCCCAGTCAGCAACAACCAACAGTAGCCAGGGGAAGTGTCTTAGAGCTGACAGTCATGCTTGTGTATGTGCTCCAGCTGTGATAGCGGCAGAGAAACAACTTCTCGTAACAGGAAAACTGTTAACCCACTGTCATCAGTGCCCATGCTAACTAGCCTGTGCTATTGCTGTAGACTGTTGAGGATGGAGCTGTACTGCCGCAGAGAGCAAGGGGAAGGTGTGAGCAGAAACCGTTATATAACATTTTAGTGAGAATCTTTCACTTGTGCTATAATATTTTCAGATGACACCAGACTATAACAGTCTAATAATTCCTAGAGTCCGGATGCTTTGAGAACCAGTGCTGGCTTTATTCTGGAAAAGACAGTGGCGTAAAGTGTAAATCTGCTGTATTTGTATTTTGTTACACAAGCAAGACATTGAAATAAATGTTTAGCTGCAGTAAAAAAATCAGTTTGTAGTGAAAAATCATACTTTTTCCTACAAACTGCTTTTTTATTACATCAGATTATTTTAGTTTTAATCAGTATTAAACACTAAATCTATCCAAATGATAATTGGGTGTTGAGCTTTTCTGCTCCAGATTTATCGGACGTTGTTGAGGTTCATCAAAGCTGATTATAATGATCTAATTATTTACCTGAATTAATTCATTATAATAATTGTGAAACCAAACTACAGAGACCTGTAGGCTTTGGATTACTGCAATTTACTTTCAGATATGCACTTCAGAATATAATCTCATCTAAATATAATCCTTCATAATTGTGGTTACGTGTGTCAAACTGGCAGATAACAATAAAATACATTAATCCTCAAGGTCAGTATTGTGAACTGTGTGGCGACCTGATTTGCTCCCTGTCCTACGATGGTACAAGGCAAATTGAGGTTAGAGATGCGTTGCAGATTAGAGTTTTTGTAAAGGTGAAAAGTTGAAGCATTTCTGTACTCAACCAAAAATGTCAGCAGAAAATGGTTTCTAAACTTTTCCTTATCTGCTGCAGTGAATAATTTTTTTTGCCATTTTCTTTTAAGTTTGAAACAAAGTGTAGTATTACTGAATACACATGTGATCACTTTTTTAGGTGTGCAGCAAGCAAACTGTATTTATCAACATTGTACTAAACTGACTTCAAATCATGTTACTGTACTTTGACGTTAAAATCAGCCAGAAAGTGGACTGTGTCTTCAGGGTTTTATAACGGTCTTCTGGGTTATGAAAAATGGAATGCCGTGAATTATAGATATGCAAATGCTTCCTGTGGAACAGGGCTCCAAGCTGGTGAGAAGCATGTACAACTCCAAATTGTGCATCTAGTTTCATGGAGGGAAGTTGTAAATTCTCAAGGCTGCAGTTGAAATAGAAAATGCATCCGTAAGACTGTGAAAGTGTTGCTCATATTTAGTAAGGTTTTGTTTTTAGTAGTAAAAGGAGAGTAAGAAAAGGTGGAGAAACCACAAGTAGTGCATTACAGTGCTTATAATATAACGTTACCATTACCTAAAAGCAACTTCAGGTTTCAAACTTTGTCACTAACTAAAATATTGATTATGTCACCTCATGCACTGTACAGTTGAAGTTTATGGTGCATGTGCAGAAACCTCCCATATTCATGGTAAAATTCTGCAGAATGTAAGGAACAATCAGGTGCAGATCTGATACATGTGAGAGTATCGCTTTGCTGAGATGGTCTAGAAAGTAGCAGAAAAAATCTTGACTGAAATCAGTATTATCACAACTTCATGCAGTTAAATCACATTTGCCAATTTTCTGCAATTCAAAATGTCTTGAATGTCAAGGTGGGAAAGTGGCCCAAGGTTTTCTTACTGTATTTGACACATAAACTGAAATTCTTCCTCTTGCTGGTGTTGGAACCAGAGTTAAAGTATTGTATGGATAAAAGTCTTAAGTCCGGTTCAGTCCTTCATGGCTCAATGTCCAACAGTTGCTTGAAGTTTGTCAAGATTTAAAAGGTTTCTAAGGTGGGGTAAAAAAAAAAGAAGAAAACTTTTGGCAATAAACAAGATATCTGGCTGGAACAGAACAGGTCTGGGAGTCTGGCCAGCAGGCCTCTGTGGTGAAGATGATGGGGCCAAATGATGGCCTCGGGATCTAAATAAAGAGCAGATTGCTTCCTTCCAGTTTCCTAACCTCTTCTAACCTTAAGGCATGATTTCAAAAGCCTTCTGAATTCACAGATGTTCTTTTAAAACAGGCTGTTAAAAGCAGATTTTGATATAAAGCGAAAGTATAAGATGATTGATGTTCAACATTAATTCCTGACATTTTCTGATGCAGTGAGGAAGGTGCAAAAAACCTAAAAGGTGAAAATTGCTCTATTCTGACCTGAAACAGAGATGCAACCAAATGTTGCATCTGATCTTACTGGCTTAAATCTTGACAACATTGTGTTCTCTGTATCAGGCACACCGTGCTCTCTCAAAACGTGCAGTGAGTAGTTAACAGGATTATCCGCTTCCTGGTCTTCTCCAGTCTTGCAGCTGATTTCACAAGCAGGTTACAGGCGGTGCATCACTTCAGTTTGCATCAATGTTTCATCTAATAAGAGCACTGTACCTATGAAAAGAAACTTCACATCCCCGGAAAACAGGATCCTGAACTGACCTGATGGACTATTGGATAAAATTGATTTTAAAATTAAAACAGTGAAAATGGCTTTATGAAATGAGATCTATTTGTAAATTAATCCAGTTCAAATTGTCCAAAAGCTGGATGTGCGATATTTAAATCGTGTTTGCTACAATGGAAAAATAAACAGTCTAAATCTAAGCTGTGCAGAAAGGGTAACATAATTTCATGTTGGGATGACACACATCAGCTTGAACAGAGACTTACACTGTGCAATTAGACATTGTGTTTCCCATGATGCAACCCTGCATATGAATTGTACATTGTTTTGTATTAAAATAAATGTTAATTAAATATTAAACATCTCATCCCCTTAGTGGTCAGAACAGATTAAAGTCATTGTTGCAGGAAAACATTTATTTATTTAGGTGCATTGTAAGAAAAAAATAAATAACCATCATGACTAACATAGCTTTTCCTCAGAGAAACAAAAGTAATTTTTTAATGAGCTGAAGCTTTGCCTTTTTAAGTTGTTCATGGATTTTGATGGAAACTGGAGGTTTAAAAATGGCTTATTAATTAAAGTCTGACTGTGCTGAAGTCACCCGGCTGTGACTCTGCTCTCCAGACGATAAACATACTACGGAAACTGCTGTGACACCTCTAAGCAAATTGATCTCTTGGTTTTTATTAGTTCAATCTATTTTTATAACTGTTGAGTAGAGGTGTAATGAAAAAGGCAGCTTATGAAGCTGGAGGACACACGACATTCAGTTCACAAGAACAGGCTGAAAATGTTTTCAGAGATGTTGTTGTAAAAACGTAGACTTTACTAATGTTTCACAAACTACAGTCTGTGTTTTAATACTTTTTCAAACCTAAGATGGGCCTAATGCTTTAAAAAACTTTTCAAACATAATTTCATTTTCTTATTTTAAAAAATGTAAAGGTTTCACATGTATGTTTCAAAGACTGCTCAGTGTAGAGGGATTCAGTTCAGGTTTGATTATCCTAAGTATATTACATCTTGATTTATTTCTTTATATTTACAACTTTGGGTTTATTTTGTACTGTACTTTAGGTGTACTATGTTTTGGTTAAGAATCTGATTTGAGTTGCAGTGATTAGTTTGGTAGTCAGGGTCTTTTAGTACAGGTTCTTTGTTTGGGTTATTGGTTTCTCACCTCATCAATAATCTTACCTTTTCTTTTCCAGTAGGCTCTCTGAGTGCACACAGTATGGCCAGTTTATTCAGTTTACTCCTAATTCGTAGTGTTTTCTGTTCTGTGTTGTTAGTCTAGTTTGATTTTATGGTTTGGATTTGAAGTTTTGAACATTTCAGTCTTTTTTATTTGCACTCAACCTACATTATGCCTGTTAACTGCATTTGGATTCTACATTTCAACAATAAAACCACATAACACACATGCTAATTCAGCATTGCTAACTGCTAACAGTTAGCCAGTCACCATATTCCCACGGTGCTTTATAAATAATTTTTATTCTTCTCTAGCTCTCTCTCGCCATTTAATTTTTTCTATCGAATACCCAAAATGTTAAAACACAAATTGAAATTGGAACTAATTAATGTTGATTATGTCAAAAACTTCCTACTTCTTCACTTCTAAATATTTCAATCACAGGTGCAAAGATGTAAAGTTTTAAGCACTCATCTGCAGGACACATAATTAATAAAATGACTTATTATAGCAAATATAAACATGTTTCAATATAAACTTTACTCCACGTTTTCTGAGATTTCTTGACTGAGCAACTCTGAGTATAAAGACACTTTGTACTGTTTATTTAAGATGGTAATCACTGACCTTTTAAATACTGACAAATGCTGACAAAACAACACCCCTGCTTAATTTAAAGATAGAGAGGCTATTTCTGATCTAAAGTTGATCTTGTGCTAAGTAACTAGTGGACCAAGTTTGGCTTTAGCTAGAATATGCAAGACAAAACATAGTTTCAAAGCGTTAGTACCATTTCTCAGAGAGAGCTCGCTTATTCATAAATAATAATGACAAAATTTGCAGCAGCAATTTGTAGAAATCAAAACCAACAGAGTTGAGTGAGCTGAAGAAAGTCACAGATTCTTTGA
The DNA here is from genome assembly GCA_903067095.1 of Girardinus metallicus. NCBI lineage: Eukaryota > Metazoa > Chordata > Actinopteri > Cyprinodontiformes > Poeciliidae > Girardinus > Girardinus metallicus. The sequence goes on from CAEGAE010098325.1 coordinate 64,486, forward strand.
AGTATAAATGTCAAACCTACAATTGTAATGTAATGAAAGGTGTCCACATCTGTGTTTAAGAGAGAAATATTTTAGAATTCTCAAGGTTAAGATGATGAAGCAAAGGTCAAAGTATTTTGATTTGAGAACGAATAGAGAAGATAGCTTTAAGATGCTAAATATAGCAACAATCCTTCTCCAGTCCCTGATGCCAATTTTACAGTCTGGAGAAATGAGCAACATGCCTGTTCCTGCCTCCTTCTCATCAGGGAGTCTTCATTTACATAATGACATGCAGCCACTGCTAAAAAGACCCCAGTAAGCATGAGAGTCATCAGTCAAGGAAACCTAGCTAGCTTGGACTATTCTTATGCCAAGTCATGCATACTGTATTGCACACATAGACCAACACATTAGTTGGACTATATGAGCAAATTACAAACTCCAAATGTGAAATGTCATTCCGTTAACACTTGTATGCTTTCACTTATCAGAATGGAGCTATGGACAGATATTCCCATTGGTTGGTGCAAGGAACTAGTTAGTGTCACATTGAGCAGCCAACATCCTCCCAGTATCCTCTGTTTCACTGATTTGCTTTAAGCGCTTAGCCTGCATAAAAAGCATCAGTGTTGTGTTTGCAAAACTTTGTTTGGGTATGAAGAACGTAAGAGCAAAAAACACTGAGAAGTGAATGATGTGCATTGAATTAAATAAAGAAATGTTTGAAAAAACATGACTACGGTTGCGTGTAGTCAACTTGCCACAGCAAGTGGCACGTGAGCATCATGCCTGCTCCTGCACATCTGTCACCTGCACCGTTCTGAAACAGAAAGGGATGAAAAATGTTATACCAGCCAAACGAGTTAAAATAGTGTTTAAACAATGGACATCTATTCATGAAAACATGAAGAAGCTGCTTATAGGTGTTGAGAGTAAATAATTCTGTGTTTTCCTCTCTCTTTTAGCTATTTGCGTGCTTGTATACACATATATGCATTTACATAGATCACATGTGTGCAAAGCTAAGGTTAAAGGAAATGACACACTAGGGAACGCCCTCTTTAGGGCGGAGCTTAGGTAGAGGCCAACAAAGGGAATTACAAACTTTTGTTTGAGGCCGTTTTGCTCCGTTGGCCCATAGTGATAGCATTAACAAATGGAGCAGCTGTATTTTAGTCTTAATAAATGGAATTCATGAATTCAACTCACCGCCTCTTCTTCAACCTCGTACATCAAGAACCTAATGGAGAAAGGATAATTCTCCACATGGCTATGATTTGCAAGAACAAATGAGCTATTTATGATGAACTTTGAAAACAATTTATTGTAAGATATTGTACTGCATTAGGATTTTGATACAACATTGGTTATTTCTAAGTGTGTTTTTGTATTCAAAGACTTGGAACAAAAAAATTGGAAAATTGATTTGGCATACAAGTAAATCCAGTTACGAGCTCCAACATGGAACGAGTAAAACTTGTAAGACAAGAAACTACTGTAAACTTATAAAAAGTAAATGAGCACATAGTAGTGTGCTCCCGAAACCCCTCTGCAGTGCTAATGACGCTGATATTTTTCTTCACAACCCTTAAAATCACGATCGGAAGACCTGTAGCAACTTCTGACTTTAGAATGATTCAGTTTCCCTCTTGACAAACTTTTTCTTTGTTTTGTCAGATGTCAGAGAGATTCTCTGCAGTGAATGATCACATCATTTTCAGTGTAATTAGAGGAGACAAGTCTCTGCCTACACTGCAGAGAGGGACAGACAAAATGAAGGAGAGTTAAACGAAGGGATAGAGAGAGGCAATGTAAGAGAGAAATGGCAGCCGGTGATTTAACAGTAATCCATACCAACAGAACCGGCGTCCATAAAGAAGATGAATAGTGCTTTAGGGGAGATGAAAAGGTTACATGCAACAAAATGCTTCCTTCATCTGTGCTTGAATTTTACAGTGAAATAATTAGGACAGGGACAATGTGTAAATGCGTCAACCCCTTTATTTAAATATCGTCTTATGTGTTGCAGCATGGTTTCAAATCCCAATGTGCCTTTTTTGTTTTGATTAAACTGAGATCCATGACACATCTATATTAGGTAGCCTAATTTTCAGTAGTTGTGTAACTGGTTCTTGCGTGTACTGACCTTTACGTCATGTCTGTGTGTCTGGTGTGCTGTGTAATCAAATGGTCAGTTGTTAATGCCAGTGCTTTGATGTGTTCTCTGCATCTCTGAATATTACATCGCATTATTACAAGCACAGGGACCTTTGCATCACATAAACCTTCAGAACATATCTGACAGAGATGGAAATGTGCTGAAAATCTACAAAATGTCACAGACTGGTTTGTGATTATGTTGCTGTGTTTTCTCTCAGCTATTTTAAGGTTTTGTCTTGCTTCCCATTTTGCTTATTTTTTACAGACAGGAATAGAAACGATTATTTGAGCAGATTGTTTTTTTCTGCTTTTAATACCTTCCAGTTTTGCTTTTTTATACATAAGAAATAGATTGAAGTTTTATATTCATATGTTCATGTTTGACAGCTAACAATAAACTTAATGTATCAAGGATCATGTGTTGAACTGGTGACCTGTCCAGGTGTGAACGCCCCTAACTCAATGACAGACCTGCACCGCTTTTACCCTGATCACCACTGAGAAGACAGAAAATTGTTTAAATACTTTAAAACCTTAGTGCTGTGTCAAAAACAGCTCTTACAGGTGAATATGTAAGGTTAAATTTTGACCCGATTCTATAGTCCTGTGAAACTCTACCCCTATTTTTGATGTGTAGTGAACATTTATCTTTTACCCAATGCATACCTGTCACGTTTTGGACTTGAGAATACGGGAAACGTCGCCGTTTCTATAAGATAGTCCGTCCTCTTAGTTTCTATAATATAGTAACATAAGAGTGGGAGGGAAAGTAACGACATTAGGTATTAGACAACCGTAAATGCATGGAGGGAAAGAAGCTAAAGTGAGTGCGGGAGGAGACAATATGGGATATTTACGGGACAATACTAATATGGGAGCATGGCGGGAGAGGGACGTAAATTACGGTAGTTTCCTGGAAAAAAACGGGAGACTTGACAGGTATGACCCAATGAGAAGTTCAAGGTTTTTTTGTTTTTTTTTAAATAAAACTGGTTAAATATAACCCGGAACGTAGCTGGAGATGGGCACCAGCAACCCTCCTGACCCCATTAAGGGATGAAGGGTGAACAGAAAATGGATGGATGGATGGATGGATGGTTAAATATAGAGTTAGGAACTAAAGCTGCCACCTCACAGCAAAAATATTTGCTTTTCTATTAGGTATTAGATTAAAGTCCTGTGTTAGTACAGTTTCCCTTGGCCAGTGTTTTTCTTTTTGACTGCTCTGAGTTTAACAACTAAGCTCAGAGCACTGTGTTTAGTGCTCTGAGCTTAATAAAAAACTTATGATTTTATTAAGTAAAGGAGTAAAGATTGTTCTCAGCTTGACTGACATTACATGTAGAGCATGAAGTCACAGCACGAGTTGTGTGCCTCACTTTAACTGGTGATGCCCATCAGCTTCTCTATCAAAGTAGGTAGTTATTTATGCACTACAAATATACTTTATCAACTGTTTTGGGGAAATTCCTTAGTAGAGTTTTTTACTGTTTAAGTGGAGAACTTCTGTGTGTAAACCTAATAAACAGAACAAGTCTGTACACAAATATTTCTGCAGTGAAAGAATATAAGAAAATGTATGTACACAGCTTTTCCTCCTATATCGATTTACCGGCTAACCTTAGCTGGCTCAAGCCAAATCATTATGGAGGTTGCACTAAAAGTAAAGAGTGGTCACAATCATTTAATGGTGCCAGAGTGGTCAAAATCTAGTTTATTTGGTAATCTATTGTTACAAAACACTCCAAAGCTAACTTACTCCTGATAATTTGAGAAAAAAAAGTGTAATCACAGTAAAGCACAATTATGTCACAGAGTTTGACCTCTGATATCTCTCACCTTTTACCCGAGAAGCGCATCTGCAGGACAAACTTTCAACTTTTCTTATCTGAAAAGCTGTGAATTTGGATGTTTAATATTTAAACAATATGTAAAGTTTTATCTTCAGATTCTCAAAATCTAATATTTTTACTGCTGTTGGAATTTCCGCTGTATGCATAATTGATGGGGAAAAAAAAAAGATAAAAATTAATGTTGTTGCCATGTGCACGGCTGCACGTGTACAAGAGGGTTGCATGCCACATTCTCCTGCTCTCTGTAAAACATCTCTCATGCTCCTTCCTCCTGTCGAATGGGATAAATTCAAACTGACTAAAAAAAATAGAAAAGCAAGAATCTCAAACTATTTGCTGCAGATATTCTTTCTTTATGTCTGCAAAATATTGTCTGGCTTCATCCATTCGAAATGTTAACACATTCAGTCTCAATTATAAATAATTCAGGATATATGAAGCAGCATAGACACTGGCTTATTTTCACACATCTTTATGCAAATGTCACCACTTGGAATAAGGATGCTCCGTTTTAAGGAGTTGTGTTTTTCAAAGGTTTTTCTGATTTTTAGTATTAAGTATTTAGATGAACAAACTTTCAATCGTAGTAAATCTGAGCATCATCGGAAGTCCCTGATGCTTCCACAGTTTTCCCTTTTATGGAAGGATGTTGGGTTGTTTGTTCAGAATCGAGGACCCTGTGGGCATCTTTGGTGGGATGTTGTTAGCACTGTGTGGAGGCAGACCTCACACTTTCTCTAAAATCAGTCATCACACTAAAAAAATAAAAAGATGCATGATTCTATAGCTGCGAGACAAAGGAAAGCCAAATGATAAAAAATATTTACTTGCCTTTTTATTGAACCTCATTGAGTTTTTATCCTTTCTTGTTTAACAAGGTAAAGGTAAACATAACAAGTTTGAGATTCTTCCATTTTCAGGCGCTTTGTACACGTATTGATTCATTTTGGTACAGATGGAAAAAGATTAAATTAATCACAGTGTAACAGACCAAAATATTTCTGCAGTGGAAGAATATAAGAAAATGTATGTACACAGCTTTTCCTCCTGTGTACATACATTTCAATAGCTAAACAAGGGAAAGTCCCCATTTAAAGAGAGTTCACATTTATTGATCTATCAAAAAAATTGAATAGCTTATTTTCACATGGCTTTACAACATCTGACTCTGAGGATTGAGTCATATGCATGTTTTGCAAATGCAGAGTGTGTACCAGGTAAATGATTATGTGAGGTGTGTTTTGGTTTAGATTGGATATGTTTGTGTGGGTGACTGGAAGCTCAGCGCTCTGCACTGCAAAACCCTGAGGGACAGATGGCTGCTCAGTCTCTTTGCTCCACGGCTTTCTTAGCTTTGGCACAGGGTCTCCATCCTGACTTGGCATGTTGGGTTCTCCGGAAGAATCTCTGAATACTGAACCGTGTATAGGCAGATATACACGGTTTGGAGTTTGCAAGGTCTGCCATTCACCCATGCAGTGATCACATACCAGTCAATCAAACTTGAGTGTAATAATGTCTTGGTGCAGCTTGTTCTACCCCTAAAGTGGGTAGAACAAGTAGTTAAAAGTGACCCGAATCAAGCTCATGTGTAAACAGTGTGTGACCCTAAAGTGACCTGCATGTGCTGAAGAAGAACGTAGAAATCACATAGCAGCGCACTGTTTACAAGAGTAATGACGGATGCCAACCTCTACAGATTGAATTGTTTGGATTTTTCTAAAATATTTTAAGGAATCTAAAATACCTAGATGCACTGCTGCTTGACACACAATTTTTGACATTTCCAAAGCACCTAATCTACGAGTGTCACTCTGTATCCCGAAGAGCAGAGATAAAGAAGACCATGGACGTTAGCTGCTGCGGTAGTGTCAGGACAGTTTCCACTGTGCATATTAATGCATATCATGATATATTTAGTGTTTGTGCCATTAAAACTGCGGTTTGTAGCTGTTTCCCTAACCCTGATGAATACTAGGGGCCTGCTGTGGTGTCTTTCCAAAAAGGAAACTTATGCTTTGATGTCCAAAAAAAAAAAAACTTGGAAGCAAGAGAGTCTCAAGTGACTGTAGCTTAAAGAGTGAAACAGTGAAACATTAGTTATTAGCAGATTGGAAGTTTACATTAAATTAAAATTAGGAGTTTAAAAGTTAAGAATTTCTGTCCATCTTCTATTGATTACATAGTGACAGTACGTACTATATCATATTCAATTTTATGAATGATCTGCTGCCTCTATATGTTATGAATAAAGTTACAGATGCTGGAAGGCTGTGAGTAAATCTGCAGGTTTGAGCAGTTGTTTTGAATGTAAAAACGTTTATCTCCTCAGCTTAGTTCACTTTCCCTGGCAGCTCATTCTTAGCTCTGGTAAGTTGTTGACAGCACAGGAAACAAAGCACATTTCTTTCTTTGCAAAGAAAGTATGACAGATGCATACAACTATGTGGATATTATGCTCTGTCATTCCATTTGCACATTAACAAGGCAAAGCATAAGAGTTTTTAACAGCTCTCTCCTACTATACGTCCTCCAAATATACAGATGCCATATTATTATAACTGGTTATTCCATAATATTAAAACAAAATCTAATGTAAGTATTTATTGTCACATTGAAAACAAAGGACAAACAATACAGAGAAGTTGTGGGTAGTAAGTTAGGAGTCAAAATGTTGCCCAACTATAATTACAGTGCTTTTTTTTTTTTTTTTTTTCACCAGCCCTTCCTAACTATTTTGAGCTGAACTTATTAAAGCTTTGCCGCCACTAATTAAGTTGTTTGTCTTTGCAAAGCGATCTTTGCCTGCCCACTGCTGCTTCCTAATAAGTGGTTGTGTCAAAGCACCCTGCCTATTAATTGACGGGAAGATGAAAGTAGAAATATGGTGGGGAAGTGACCCGGGGATGGCAGATTTTCTAACAGTCATTACTGAAGCTGCCTTTTGAGCCACCTAGTTGGGCCTGTTTGGGCTTGTTAACTGGAGGTTGTGTGGACCCTCTGCAGTGTCCTGTGGAGGTTTTGGAAAGCACATATATTTTTCTCTTAGATAGAGGAAGTTTTACTTGTATTGATTTGAAAGTTTTGCTCAATAATACGACTTTATGAAGGAAAATATTGGTCTTTCACGAGCTTATTTATGCATTTTTCATTTATGGAAACGGCTACAAAATGTGAGAATCTATAAAAAGAGAGATCATACTTTTTCTTGTATGTTTGAGAAACGTGATAGGGACATTCAAAATCGATTTCAAAAACTGTTTTTTGTCCTCTTCTTATGTAGGCAATATATTTATAATATTTGATTAGGTTAGCCTTTTGTTCAATATAATTGGCTAGACTTCATAACAAAAACATGAATTCCTGAAATCTTGGACTTGAAGATTTCAACTGCAAGAAATCTTCTAGTGATTTGGGTGTTTTCTCCCCCAAACCACAGAGAAATGCCTGCAAAAGGCCTACCCGCATTAAAAAAGATGCATTTTTTTAAGGTGGACATTACCTGAGTAACAGATCTCTATTAATATACTGAGTTCAGTCGAGTAAAATGCCTCGATTGGGACCCTAAAGTGATATTTGAAATAGGATTGGGACATTGGTAGTTAAAACCCTTCGATTTAATAGTATGTTTTATCTTTAGAAAACTTTTATATTTTTTAAAGTATACAATCTTTTGGTGTGTTAAGGATATTAGTGCAATTTTGTACACCTTTTCGTTTCCAAACTGTCAACATTTGAAGGAGAAAAATAGATTCTTATGTTAAGTAGCTACGTTAAAGTAAGTTTTTATTTTAAGTTTTTGACTTTGGCTTCCGTCAGAAAAAAGGTGACTGAGGCACAGGAGTCACCCTATGTTGAGTAGAGTGTTAGATTCTCACTAGTAGTTCCAGTAAGTGAAGTTCTGGCTTTTATTTTTGAAAGGTTGACGTTTGAATCTGTATCCTAATTGTACAAAAAGAAAACCAAGAATAAAACTGTGTTGTAACTGTCAGTTTAGGTCCTACTTAGGGAATTCATCTCCCATAGAGCATGTTATTCATAGAGCAACATTAGAAAGGTAATTTTTTGGATATACAAAGCTATTGCAGTCAAAGTGTAACTGTGGATTCAGAAACATGCAGTCATATCAGGAAAACTGAGTCTGAATCCATAATGAGGTAAGGAGATTTTCTTCCTTAAATGTTGATGAAAGTTCAATTCAAGGTTGATTCATCAAAATGTAGAAAGCAGGAAAGACAAAATCAGTAAATATTATGTGAAAAACATTTCCACCGAGTAGAAGAAAATAAAGCATTAATGTTTCTTGTGTAAAATAAAGATACATTTATTGTGTGACTAAGAATCTCTTCTAATACACATCTCTGTCTTTGAATACTGCATGACTACATGTGTTTTTGTAAGTTTGCTTCATGTAACTCCTTTGACTATAAACTTTGTCTCACTCCTGTTTCTTTCCTCCTTTACTTCTCCCTGTCTTTCCAACTCTGGAGCGTGCCTTGCTGTAGGAAGCTGTCTTACTGAGGCGCAGTCAGAAGGCTGACGAGTGTCTGCACAAATACTCTTTGACTGATCTCTCTCTGTATCTCGCGTCAGATTAAACCGCCAATAGCCATTTCCCAAACATCCACAGGACGACTGTTGAGTACATTTACACTAACTCAAGAGAAACTTGTTTTTGAAAACTTTTTGTGCAGGCATGATGCAAAAAAAAAAGTTTAGGAATTTACCTCCTGAATAATGTTTAGTACTTCATAGAATACCCCACTAAAATCCCATGTCTTAAAAGTCTTTTTTTTTTTTTTGTCTTTAAATTTCCACTCTGAATTTACTGTTCTTATTCCTCAGCCCACCTCTCATTTTTTAATATTTCTAATCTTTCCCTGCAGTTACTTCTTCACTATGTTAGTTTCTGTACATAAAGACTCAGTGCTACACTTAGTTTTGCTTTTCTTCTTCCTACATATGAAGCTGTAAAATGTTTTCTCTCTTCTGGCTAAAACGTTGTGATATTCTGACCCTGAAGTTGTACAAGGTTTAGTGTGTTGGTTATTAGAGCTCTATGGGGTGTGAGTGGTGGCAACTGCAGAGATCTATGCCAGTAATGGCACCTTTTATATTTACTTTAAAATATCATCTGACATAATGATGGGAACTGAATGTTCAGTCACTTATAGAGTCTATAAAAACCGCACAAGAAAATTATACTGTCATATTCAATAAATATTAGTTCTGATGAGGCTGGTTTGTCAGATTAAAAGTACTTTTTGAAAATAATTACTTTTAGAGCAGGTAATAAACATACTTTCCATTAATCCGGTATTTCTGTACTTATACTTTTTAATGGACTTACAGTATGTAATATTCTAATTCTAAATGTCATATATTTATTAGCCACAAGCAGAAAATCATTATTAACAGGAAGAAAGTATTTGTATAATTGATCTGTACAATGTTCTGAGATGCTGAAATATTATAGCTTATTGAATACCACTATATTTTTCATATATGGTTGTCAAAATTAACTTAGGTTCCTAATTCACAACTAATTCCCACTAAAGCTAAATTTGTGCCTTTCTGTTTTTCACTTCACCTGGGGAAAAAAAACAGGACTTTTCATGCTTTGAAGCACCGAGTTTAGGACTCATAAATAAAACAGATAAACAGAAATGAGCAAAATTTACTAGTAAATGATAAAATAATGCATCTATTGGCCTTATTATTCCATCCACATTTCCTCCAGTTATGTCTCATCCTTCCCACTCTTTATTAACCACTTTATTAAATGTTTTTTTTTTTTTTTTGACTATCATTCAATTGGAAATTTCTGTATTGGTCTATTCTATGGTTGTTTTTTAACATTTCACATATGTAAGTAATTTAATTCAATTTAAATTCTAACAGCTGAAAAAACTTACTGATGTGCTTGCACATGTAAAACAATCTATTACTTAATACCTCTATTTTTAATGTATAGAAGTATATTAAATTTGAAATGCATTTAAATTGAATACTGTATTTTGGATCAGATAAAATATGTTCTTGGAAAGCTTATTTCCAGACTGTAAAACTAAATAAGGAGTCACACTGTAATTAAAACAGTCTCTGAAACAACAAAAAAGGCAACAGATTATTTATATATATAT
>CAEGAE010098326.1:0-77896 GCA_903067095.1 Girardinus metallicus
GAATTTAATGAATGTTTTGATTGTTGATTCTGTTGCATGACTTTGTTTTTATGTTTATGATGTAAAGCACTTTGAAACGCCTTGTTGCTGAAATGTGCTATACAAATAAAATTTGATTTGATTTAGAAACATTGGTAATTTTAGTGCCAAGCTCAATTTTTTAATGAGAAAACAAGCTATGTGCCACAGAAACCCACATAAACATTCATTAAATATTTAAGGTAAAAGCTTTAGCTTGTGTAAATGGGAAGATCGTTTGTTTTCTAACATCAGCAAAGTCAGCAAATTTAACTCTAAATACAAAAAGCAGCACAACCAAATAAGAAAGGTGTGAAGCACGGATTGAATCTTTTACGTCTAAATGTACGCCTAGTATTAAAAATGCTAAACTTTTTGTCGTTTGTCACGTTTGCTGCTTGTTTCATTAGAACCCAAGCCTGACTCCATTTATATTGAACCTTGTTTACTTTACAACTTGTTGGTGTCTGAAAACATAATTTCTTATTCAAACAAGCTGAGTTTGCATTGTTAGGAAGTGAGTTAGCTGCTCCATTTGCCTGTGTTTGAATCCAGATCACTGTAGGAACATAAATACACCACATTGAAACCTCACGGAAAAGTCAAAATTTAAATGGACCTGCTGCCTGTTTTTATACGTACATAGAAACTGTTATTGGGATTTTAATATCTACCTTAAGAGAATCCCGTTTTTTTTTTTGATGCAGAGGATACAAAAAAAAAAACTGAACAATTTGAAATCTGAAACCACTGTTGCTGGACTTTTAAGTATTTTGCTCATTTTTGTTGCTTGTAGAATCAGATGTTTGCATAAAAATGAAAAGAAAACAGTTTGGATTCAAACCAGTAACTTCCTGGCTTTAAGGACTAACTGGCACTCTAATTAATTCATCCTAATCTTTGTTTTGTTTTTGTTTTTTTGTCTCCCAATAATTTCCTCCAGTAACAAATTTAATTTTCTGAATCTGATGGTTTTAGTTTTTCTGTCCCCCCCCCCCCCCCCAAGACCTTTTAAATTGTAGTTTTTGTAACACAAAACAGGATCAAATCTGATATGTAAAGAATTCAGCTTATGAAAAACCGAAACTAGTTTCAATTGCAAATTTCTTAGTACACTTGTAATCAGACAAAACGGTAACACTCTGAAAGGGTGTGCATAAGATTGACATAACATCGGTCATAAACATGGAGGAGTCTTTATGAATGTCTGACTGTTGTCACGAAGTGTCATTCAATAAACAATGACAATTTTAATCCAAAGTTGCTTTGAAAGTTGGATTAAAAGTCCATTAAAAGTGCCAACTTTGCATTAAAGTGTCATTATTTACCGAATGACTCTTCACGACAGTGTTGTAAGATATTTGCACTAGAAACCAGACAAAAATGCTGGTAAGATTTTGGTTTTTTGCAGTGCATTTCTTGAAGGTTTAATTTTTCCCTCCATCGGATGGCTTGGACATTTAGCTCCACCTGCTGGTGAACAAAACTCACTGCAGCAAAACAAACAAAACAGACACTGAAGAAAAACTATTTTTCACATATTTTTATTCATACTATATTATATATTTATAGTCTGTATTCATAAGGTATTTATATATATATATATTTCACATATATGTTTTTGTATAACTATTTACAGACGGCAGTGTTGCCAGTAGCTGATATTTCAACATAGTGAATGAGGAAAAACTGATCAAAGTTCAGTGCTATGCTGAAAAACAGTTTGATTTAAAAAAAAAAAAAAAAAAAGAAAATCAGAAAGTGGGAAAATGGCAAAACATTTACATGATGCAGCACAATTCATCTTCTGCTCCAAAACCTGTGCAAATGTAGTGTTTTTGCCTTTCCTGCAGAAATGACCAGGCTGTGCCCACGTGTGCACTTAAACAATATTAAATAAGACCAAATAGGAAAGATGCGACACTATGTACACGGAAACAATGAGCTGATGCTGATCCACATGACGGGAAAGATCCTGATTAATATTTAGAATTAAGTACAGCCATGCATTTAGCAGTGAGCACACATTCGGCGATGCATTTGCTGCAGCGTTTCACCGCACAGAATAAACTGTTGGACCCGACAAACGTGTAAGATACAGTATATAATGTCTCCCACATTCACCCGATCAGAAATACACTTTGGAATTAATGGCTTTCGGAGGAAACAGATGTAAAATAAAAAAAAAAAAATCTGCATTGCATTATTTTATCTTATTTTTTTTTTATAGTACTTCCTTTTAAAAATAAAAAATACATCCAACTAAAACCCCCAAACACACGTGCATTTGTGTGTTTGTGTGCAACGTGCAAATCTCTTCCATAAATACAGTAAACTTTATATTCTCTCTTCAGACCCCCACAGTACAAAAAAAAACGACTTCATCCATTCCAGACAAACACGCAGCTGAGTTGGTCGGGGTCAGGGGTCACGTCCAGGTGGAGGTCAACAAATCGTCCGCCCCTGTAGGAAGCCTTCATGGATGCACTTTGAATGACAGCAGTTCCTCAGAGTGCATGTTGTTGAGCGAACGCAGCTCGGGAAGCTTTAGCAGCAGCTTGGTGAAGGTGGTGGCGGACTCGTCGCCGTGGTTCTGCATCACCAGGTTCCTGAGTGCCCAGATCAGTTTGTCCTGCAGGGCCTCCGCAGAGTTCAAGTCCTGGATCCCCGATCGATCTGAACCGCAAATAAACAGATGACGTTAAAACTACTGAACCCAGAAGGAAACATTTTGATTTGAATGTGCAGAAAATACGGATGCGAGTTGTTGATTAATGAGTTCATCTGAAGTTGATGTTGATTGATCTTTTTTTTTTAAAAAAAAAAGGTTTTCTTTTGTGTCAAGATGGCTAGATTTAAAAATATGATGTTAAGGTTATTTTGTCAGCTGTAATTAGGTTTGTCACAATAACAAAATTGTCCCAGAAGTTATTTCTACAAATGATAATATTGTTGTTTGGAGACCATCTTCAAACAATATGGTAATGGCACAGTAATGCATCAATAAACTTTAAATTCTAATAAATTTTTACCGCTGGACCTGGACAGCATTTTAAATATCCAAAATAAATAAACAAAACAACAAATAAAATGAATTATGAAGTCTCTGGAAACAAAACTGTCCTTCAAAAATTAGCTAGATGAGAACAAAACAGAAAAATGATAAATTATTAATACATCGTTCTATTAATTAATTTGTTTTTTTTTTGCAACTGTATTAAATATTAACTGAATAAACAGAAATTTTGCCCCATTAGACATACTTATATTTCTTAGGTTGCTGAATAGAAAAATAGAAGATGAAAATAATAAAACATTTAACACTTAATTCCCCATGAACAGAGAGATATTCATATGCAAGTATCGTGTGTGTGGTCAAAGGAAGTGCGTTAACTCACAACAACTCCGTTCTTATTGCCGCCATCATGTTTAAATGCTCCGTCATGCAGTTCGCTGAAGGAGCGATATTAATTCGAAAATAAGGTGATAATTTTAGGAGCCTGACGAGTGTTTACATTTCACAACCGAACCGCATAAACTGCATTCCACACCGGACTCTGTCTGAGCCGTTTCCCTCCGCCATATTTAATTCCTCTATCAACCGGCTTTGCTTAAAGATGACCAGCGGCGCCCTCTGCTGGATGGCAGCCAAACTACAATACCAAAAGCGGCCGTTATAATCCGTCGAGTGGAGCCAATTTCCGTCTACTAAACCTTGAATCGACCACAAATCGCATCTCTAGCAGAAAACAGTGATGAATGTCGGGATCTTACCGGCTGAGACGAGCACCACAGCGGTGAAGAGGCTCATTTCGTCCTCATTTAGCCGCAGAGCCGCTAGCTTCTCGCTGAACTCGCACATCGAGTTGAGCAGCTCGCCAGCGCCCAGCGACCTCAGCGTGTCGAGGCTGTAGCGTTTGCCGCTCAGAAAGGTGACCGTCCGTTCGGCCATGTTGAACAGGGAAGCGAAGCGGACCATCAGCACCTGGATATCAGGAGCAAAACATTTTAAATGATCAGATCTCCCTTTTTTTCTCAGCTTAGCCGCAAAATCTATTTCAGTTATGGGCTTGAATTTCAAAATATTTGACTTAATTCTCTATGAAACCAACGCCAGGTGACTAGATGGAAATAAAATTTGACATATATAAAATGGACAATCACAGGAACAATTTACAGTTTATAGTGGCAAAGTTGGGTAGACGATATTAAGCTCAGAAGAGCTTTATTTTTAGAGGCGAACCTTGATAAAAATGCATGTGTTTGTATGTTTTCTTTTAAATTATTCTACAACATTATAGTTATAATGTTGCAGTGGTTTTATTTATCATGATGTACTTTTCTTCTTAAGTATTGAAATTGGCATTAGGGCTGCAACTAATTATATTAGTAACAGATTATTCTGTCGGATATTCTACACATTTTTCTTTAACCTTTCAAGCTTATTTATACATTTAAAGTGCAAATAAACTACTTGATTTATTTTTTAAATACTAAAGTAAACATTTTATTATCTAAAATGCAGTCATATAGTGTTCTTTTAGTGAATATGAACTGGGTGAAGCCAACATAATGTCACTTGAGTAGTTTCGGTTAAAACATATTTACAGACAAAGGTGTTTTTATCTTAAATGCAAAATATTTTTTACAGCTTTAGCTAAATTACTGTTCTGAATATGTTGCTTTTTAAGCAAATATAATTTTTTCATCTGTATGCTCCAGGCATTTCAATAATCGATTAATACAATTCATGATCAATCGTTTCAATTCTAATTGGCACTATATTGTGAATATGTTTGTAAAATTTGCTTTCATGGGGGTTAATAAAGATGTACAAAACCTCTCTGAGAGGAAACATGACTCGAGCACACAGCCCTGTGGAACTTCTAACTTCAGAATGAGCAGAAACATCGAGCCCGGTTGGCTTCTCACCTCAAATGTCCCAGCCTTCAGCAGGCTCACTTGGTCGTGCTCGGAAAGGTCACGGAAACCCGGGATCCTCTTGGCGAACTCCACGACCTCCCGCACAGCAGGGGTGAAGCTCAGGGAAAACTCCTCCCAGATCTCCTGACTCGGCTTGTTGGGGTCTACGTACGGAGAGGTGTTCATCGGGCAAACCTTTCGAGAGCAAAGAACAGAGAGCGTGAAGCAAATGTTTCCAGGTTTATGAATTTATGAGTATTTATTGGGGGATTACTCACCAGGTATGCTCGACTTTTCATGCAGCTGTTTGGTCCATTGTAGCTAAAGGCATTCTGGGTGTAACGTTCTTCCTGCCTGTGGTTTTCCTCAGATGGATTGCATTCGAGCTGTTGCTGGTAAGCCGCCCTCTCTTCCCTGTAGGCAGAGTTGGAGTACGGACAGCGCTGGTATCCTCCCACAGCCGGATTGTCGTTCCAGCACCTCGAGGTGTCCTGTTGCTCCTCCATGCGGCCGCCGCAATCTGTACCGGAAGGCGGCGAGGAGCGGCCCTGAGACGGCGACCTCTGCTGGGGAAACGTGAAGGCGTCTTGGTGCTGCCCGTTCATCGTGACGGCACCCTCGTCCTCGCTGCTGTCTGACCCGCAGGAAGATGCTGAGCTGGAGTTGGTGTCCATGGAAACCACAGACTCTGAGTCCTGGGGGTATCTCGGGGAGGACGGGTTGGAACACGATGGAGAGTCAGAAGTAGAAGAGGAGGCGGAGGAAGAAGAAGACGATGAAGAGGAGCTGGCGTCGCTGCTGATTGCCTCGATGGGCAGCGGCGGGCTTTGGTCGTCGTGCAGCATGCCGTTCTTGCTCATCATATTGTTCATGGCGTTCTGCATCTCCAGCAGCATCCTCTGCTTCTCTCTTTTAGGGATGCGTCCAAATCTAACAGCTGAGAGTGAAAACATACAAAAATGGATCAGTTTGAGGACACAAACCAATTCCAGTGATAAACTGGTGTCTTATTTCTGGTTCTTTCTTAGCTCCAACTCTGAGCTGAGTCAGAGAGACTAGCAGCCAATCAGAGCTTTAATAACTGGTTCTGGTTCGTTAGTCGAGAGAGTCCGGTTTGTTGGTGAAAGCGTCGATGCTTAGTCAAACTCTGATGGGGACCAAAAAAGCAAACTCTTTTCTGCCTAAAAACCTGAGTCTCAGTTCGATTGAAGTGAACTCTGGTGTGGTTTGAATCCGTATGTGAACGCCAAGCGGACCGGAGACCGCTCCAAAACCAGGAAGTGGAAACAATGCAAGGTGTTCTGGGTAAATAGAACCAAAACAAACGCGCAAGTCTAGCACTACCGGGAGAAATTGCTCATGGTCTTTTCACAAAGACAAAAGAGAAGTCCTACAAGCGCTAGGATCATTTTTATTCACATTTGCGAGGGAGGAAGTTACCATCATGTCTTCTGAGGTTTTTGTGTCAATTACCTCAGTGGATCTTGGTGCAGCGCCACCAAAGGCGAGGAGGTGAACAGGTTTTAAATTAGTTTGGCTCATTTAACACAATGCACCAGTTGAAAATGTAACAAATGTTGCCATTTTGTTCCCCAACCGAACCTAGACTCCTACTGGAACCATTTTGGTGGAAAGAATTCAGCTATATGAAGAAAACCTTCCAGATGCTCACCATCTTTGGACATGCCGACAGCCAAGCACTTCTTGAAGCGGCACTGCTGACAGCGGTTCCTGTTGATCCGCATGATGGTGCAGTTCTCCATCTTCAGACACTTCTTATACTGGATGTTCTGCTGAATGCTTCTCCTGAAGAAGCCCTGAACAACCAGACCAGCATCGACAGTGTGAGCGTGTAAAGCGACAGCTTCACATTAAAGAGTTATTTAAAGGATTAATTAACTATAAAGTCAATTCGTTGCCTACCTTGCAGCCTTCGCAGGCGTGGACGCCGTAGTGGAAACCCGACGCCACGTCGCCGCAGACCTTGCACAGCAGCACCATGCCGTTGATTTCTGCAAACACAAAAATGAAGGATTCATAAACCTTTCCCTCAGTAAAGTTCAACCACTTTTCAAGCATTTTTAAGATAAGTTTTCAAACTTTTGCAGCTCCACACATTGGAGATAAAAATTATACAAATGAACAAAAAATAAAGTTTCAATTCACTATTATATGAAATAATTTATTACTGTTCCCGACCCCACTAGGGACAAGGGTGTTAGAAAATGGATGAATTTATTACTGTTATTAATCATGTCTGATTGTAGTATTCTATATTTTACAGCAGGGACAAAGTCAACTAAAATATAAACACATTTTATGTTTTGAAACATTTATCACACATCTGATAAAACTAATGTAACAAAAAAATCCACCAATTTAAATAACACTGTTTAACATATAAAACATAATATGATCAATAAGTTACTGAGCCATTAGGAATAATCAATATTATACTGAGAGAATCCAAACAAATTGTGTTAAGATAAATTACCTTCCTGCTCAAATTAAATACTTAGACACACTATACAAAAAAGATAAAAAGTTCTCGCCATGTTTTCTGGCATTTAACAAATACAAATAATTTTGGTAATTCTACCTGACCTAAAACAAGGAAAGTTTAGTCTGATTTCACTTTAGACAGAGACAAAAAAAAAAAAAAAGTTTGTGTCTGGTATTAGATATATGAAAATATATAGTTTCCACTGTAAATAACTCCTTATCAATTTTGGCTTTTTAATCAAATGTAAAATTCTACTTTATTACAAAACCATGCAGATTGAATGTGAAGCACTTTTAAGGACTTAATAGAGAAATCAAGCACCTTCCAAACCTTGAATTCTTAACCTTCAAGGATTTCAGGCACCAGTTAGAACCCTGAAAATGACTGGTGTGTGCAACATGTTCCCTAGAAGAAAAGTGTTTTGAATCTTACTCGTTATGCTGCTTTTTGCAGACGCAGAGGAGCGGCCGGTCTTCTCCGCACCAGAACCGCGTTTTGCCGGCGGAGCGATGTCCACCACCATGCCAACGGCCCGGCTCGGCAACGAGGGTCGGGAAGCAGGCGGGGACGTCGACATGGGGCTGCTGCTCATCCGGGACTCTGGTGAAGACCCCAAACTGGATGAAATGTAAGCTATAACGCCTCCTGTAGAATGAAAAAAAAAAAGAATCAGAGCAGGCACTTTGACCAAAAACCACCTAACAGGTTTACATTTAACCACAAAGTTCTCTAACTTGGGGTAATAACTCACTCAATGCTTCGTATAAACAAACTGTTCATAGAAAGTAGCTCCGCCTGTCACACACACACACAGGAAAGGTGGCGTGTATTTGGACATGTGTGTTGCTGCTTGCTGGTTGGTTTGCATTTGACCTGCTTTATCACCGCCCGTGCTGGTTGGATAACACGGTTACATAACACGACCGGGTCTCTGTGCTACGGGAGCGTGCTCCGCCCGACGGGGTCACTGAAGCACCAGGGCAACACTCGTGGAAAACAAATGGTGCACTGGGAAACATGCTGCCCTGTTACGTAATGCTGTTTGGGTGGGTTTCAGCAGCACTCCTCTTCTGGACAACTATTTTAAAAAGTTTGTTTCGCTTTGGAAGACTGAATGTTTCACTTGATTTTGACTTTCAAAGTGTAATAAAACTAGTTTTGGGCACTTCCATGGACAGAATGAGGCACTGGACGAATAAATGGGTCAAAAATAGGTCATGATGTATTAAATTTAAATGACATTTAAAATCAAACTAAGTTGGAAATCTCCCATTAACACCAACTTTAAAATCCAATTTGGCTGACGTGTGCATAAAACACTGCTGGTTTGTATGACTGATCGAGAATAACTGGTTTTCTGGTATGCAATAGGAAACTGATTAAGCCAAATGAAATAAATGGAGCAAAATATGTTTAAAAGATTGGGGGAAAAAAAATGAATCAAAGCCAGTAGTTTGATCAAAATGATTGCGGCTATAACTATTCTCTCACTAATTAAGCTTAATAAAAAGTGTTTTCCTCCAACTCCGCGGTGATGTGAATGAATATTAAACTCGTACATTTTAAACAAATGAACAGTTAAGAACTGAATCAGTGTGTTTTCACTTACAAGAAGCTGAATCATAAAGTTTTTTTTACAGGAAAACTAAAATGAAAAATGACTTTCTTCTCTTAGAAAAACACGAGTGAAGTTTCTTTTTAGACCGATTATCTAACCTCAATCATGACTGCTCTCTGTCACGGACCCACCCACACGTGGGCCTGTCATGAATTTCAGCAGAAGCACATTGCAGGCAGGAAAAAAAAAAGCGACGTAGAAAAAAATCTGGGTCAGCCGCGTGTTTGTTGCTCCGCTGTCTCACGTGTACAGCGCTGCAGAGCTGCGCGAATGCATTATGCAATGGTGTACGTCACGCAGCGCGTTCCAGCCAATGGGAGCAGGAATTCGCGGCGGGGTGGAACGCCCCTCAGCCAATCAGAGCCCGGCTTTTAAAGAGCATGTACACACGGGCACATGGCTCGGCTACGCTGGCCATGTGAGCCGGACCGGGGAAGTGGAACACTGTTGTTGTGTCAAATGGAAATACAGTAGCGCCGCTCTGACGCTCCTAACCCCGATTTAAAAACACCAACAAAGGCAGAAAAAATACCTTTAGATCGCCACTCTGAACACAGGGTCAAACACTAAAACTTATATTTAGAATATTTCTTGAGTCTTAATAGTAGACAAACTTGTCCCCGATTCAGTCCAAACACTTTTTAAAAGACTCAAAGAAGTTATTTCCTCACTAATCAAAGACGCCTAAAAGTGGGGTAAACTATTTAATACTGTATTGACGTGACGTTACAACATTGCGGCAAGTCCGCACAGTGCACGCAAAATGACCGTTTTAACATAATAATGGCATAAAGCATAATCTCCTTACCGGGTTTGGCTGTTCCGATGTCCTCTGGCATCACTGCTGGAGGAAATAAACTAAGTCCAAACTGTCAAGAGGAACGACACCGAGCTGAGATCCAACCGGACACCAGGCTTCTTTTTCTGGGATAAATGTGCGCCTCTGAGCCGATGACTCATGAAACGAGCGATGCTTCCAGGGTTTTCTACGTCCTGACTGAGAGCCGGTCTCCGAGAGCTGCTGCAGGAAGTCCCCCCTCTTTTTGTGTGTGAGAATGCGGGTTAGTGGAGAGAACTAAATGTTCTCAGTAGTGGGGCCCCGCCTTCTCCGGCCGGCCGCTGGAGTCACTTTAACCCAGTGACACACTTTCAGGACACCTGAGGGGCGGAGCCACGCGGGCCCGCGACGAAACACGAGGATGGAAACGCTGTGGTCACGTTGCAGAGCACAACGTGAAGCCCCGACAGCGTGAGGCTGTTGGTTGATAGATATATTTAACTTAATGGTGACTCTAGTTGTTCTGCCAAGGGTCAGACAGTCTACAAGCGCTTGTTTTCAAAAGTTTCCATGTACTAACCTCTCAAGAGCCACTTTATTCTTGTTTTTTTTTTTCTTAAGTCAACTGACTTGAAATCACAAGCTGATTGTGCTTGTAAGCTGTCAGTGGTGCAAGAAGTGGATATGCGCTATATGTGAAACATGGGGGCGCCGTGCTAGAGGGGGGCGCCAAACAAGGGTGGAATTAAAATGTATTTCTAGTTAGCATTTTTTGTATTTTGCAACGAAGTATTGCAGCTATACAAAGAAAACAATTACAAGAATAAAGTCATATAATTAAGAATATTACAAAAGTAAACTTATAATTTTATGAAAATAAAGTTGTGCAAGAACAAAGTTGAACTAATAAAATAAAGTCAGTATTACCACGATAAAGTCATAATATTACGAGAATAAATGTATAAAATTATGAGATTAAAGTCATACTGTTATGCAAATAAAGTTGTCCAAGAATAAAGCTGAAATAATACAACAATAAAGTCATATTGCAATATTACAATATGACTTTATGACTATTATTTATTTTTGTAATATTACAAAAATAAACTTGTACAAGAATAAAGTCGAACTAATAAGAGAATAAAGTCGTAGTATTACTACAATAAAGTCATAATATTACGAGAATAAAGTTGATATAATGTGTGAATAAAGTAAATATTTTGAGAATAAAATGTTAATATTACAAGAGGAAAATTGAAATAATACTAAAATAAAAATAGTTAATACTTTGAGAATACATTCATAATATCACAAGAATAAAGCCATAATATTACGAAAATAAAGTTTTGCGAGAATAAAGTCATATTATTGCCAAAATAAAGTTGTAATATTATGACTTCATTCTCATCTATATTCAGAAGTTTGTGCAAACCAAATTACTTTTGTGGGTACAGTAGCCAAAAGTTGTGCTCAAGTCAGAGCAGCACAACTAGAACATTTGTGAGATTAATCTCAAAATTCCTGAGTTCTTTTCTAGCAAATTTTTGACTTTGGAGATCAGAAATGTCCATATTCTTTCTAGAAAATGTGAGATTTTTACCGAATTTGTTTTTCTTTCTACAATGACCCCAATACATTGTTGCAGAATGTACTATTTGTCTTAAGTAATGAAACAAAAATGTATAGATATATTAAGGTCAAAATATATAATTTTATTGGATTCTGTCAAATCTGCATTAAATATCCTATTATTTGTTAGTAATACTTTAATGTATAAACTTAAAACCAAGCCAGCAGCGTCAGGTATTTCTCCACCAGCAGCAGAAAGTTGTGAACGTGACTCTCTGAGCGCTTCGGCTGTCTCGGTCCGTCCAGCTTTTATTTACTTTAGAGAAATCCAAAGTTCTGATCGGACAACGAAGCGTCTCATCGAACCCATCTGGTTTTACTCTGCACAACGGACTAACACGTGCTGATAGATTGACGAGATTCAGCGACTAACATCACATGTAGTAACATCTGAAGCTCTCCATCAATCATCAACAAATACTCCCATTGACCTGGAGTTTCTTTTTATCATGTTTGGAATTTGATGCATGTCTGTGGTTATAAAACAAGTTAACTATTAAATGTATCCACTCTCATGTTTCCAAACAACATTTCCATAAATGGCTCCTCTCCAAAAATAAAATAAATCTTACTAGAAACCGTTTTGAAATCTGTTTTTCTAAAAACAAGCAGCACCAGTGTAAAGGGTTTTAATTCCCAGGTTCAGCTGCTGGCGGGAGTTCAGACCTCAGAGGGAGTGATTCACTCTTGGCAGGGCGTAGAACCAGCCGCACATCACGTACTCCATCTGAGAGCTGGACATATTTTCAGAGTGACCCCATGAATTACAGAGCTGTCAGAGGATGCTAATAAAACTCCTGCAGGAAACGATGCATGCTGCTGAGTTGTATTTTCAACATGGCTGCTTTTTCTGCGCATTTATGTTTTTTGTTTTCTGGCGTTTCTGTGTTTTTTTCCAGACGTCAGCAGGATACATTCCTGTTTTACACTGCAAAAACACAAAATCTCACTGAGTGATTTTGGTCAAGTTTGTACTGAATATATTTTAGTTCATTTGAAATAAAACAAAACTAACTTACAGGTAACTTTTCTGCAAGATATAAGTGAATAATTACTTAAAATGTATATAAAAATACAAGTTGTTTAACTTAAAGCATTTTTCCCATGTTACTTTGTCATCAATATTAAGGAATTATTAACTGAAATTAAGCTACGTTAGTTTTGTCTTATTTCAAGTGTCCTAAGATATTTGAACTAAAAAGTAGATTGGTAACATTTTGGTTTTTTTTGCAGTGTATTTACAGAGCTACATACATAAGTTGTTTTTTTTTACATAAAGTCTTACTTTGTGATTAGTCTGTTACTGATTATTGTCTTTTTATAAATCAGATTTAGTGATTTATCGGACTAAACGCCTCTTCTTTAAACCTTACTAAGTTTATGAGTCACACTGCTACTTGAATTGTTAGATATGGAATAATTAAATCTGTAACTTAAAGTAAAATAACTTAAAAAAACAAAACAATTATAGCTTCTACATTGAGAAGATTTGGAGTGTTTTAATGTCTTATTTCAATGTTTAGGCTTGTCACGATAGCAATGACGGATGATAAATTGTCCCGGAAATTATTGTGATAAGCGATAATATTGAGACATTGTAACTCGAAAATGTCTGCAGATCTTTTCACTTATAACATGTTCTTTTTAATCAATACTAAGGAACTATTTACTTAAAGCTGAAACGTTGTTTCTAGTTAGTACCAAGTTATTTGCACTAGAAACTAGACCAAAAATACTTGGTAAGATTTTTATCTGCTCAGTTTTTCCATTTTCCTCAGCCCACTAACAAATGAAAATAAAAATAAGCATGTATTTGTAGATATTTTGTAGCTTTAATAAAGGAAAGCTTATTCTCAGAGGCAGTGGTTGTAGCTGTTGTGCAGTGCGGGTTTCCTCTGGCCGCTCCGGCAGTGACCTGCCGTTGAAATCTGATCCTGCACATCTCATATCCGTTCACCCGACATCGCAGCGAGGTTATATTTGTTAACGATCCCCTTTAACTGTCGCTGTTATCTCTTACAGATGACTCTCCCTCTGGTAAACAAAGCTGTAAACACTCCAAACTCACTGCTGACTAGCACAATGAGTCATGAGGTTAAACCTAAAAATAGGAAGAAATGTTACATTATCGCCATGTATGAACTGATTTTGGACTGAATCCCAGCTGGACTGACCAAATATTGTGAAGGTGAACGGTTCTGAGGTCAAACTTTACATTGATCACTGTAAAAACACAAAATCTAACCAAGCGTTTTTGGTTCAGTTTCTAGGTCAAATATCTTGGTGCACTTGAAATAAGAAAAAAGACTCACAGGTAACTTTTCAGCAAGAAATATGAGCTTGTTTTATGTAAATAATTATTTAAAATTGACCAAAGAGTGTAGAATATTGCAAAAACATTAAATTTTACCAAGCATTTTTGGTCTAGTTTCTAAGCAGAATATCTTACTACAGTTGGAATAAGACAAAAATAAGTTATAGGTAACTTTTCAGAAAAACATAAGACATTGTCTTATGTAAATACTTATTTAATATTGATGAAAAAGTTTCATTGGTAGATCATTTCATTTATAACAATGGAACAATGTATTGTTACAAGTGAAATAATTTGCCAGTGGAACTAGTACTTCTTCACCAATATTAATTAATTATTTACTTAAAATAAGATCATATATCTTGCTGAAAAACATACTAACTTGTAAGTTAGTTTTGTTTATTTGAAATGTGACAAAAAATAAATAAATTTGCACTGGAAACAAGACCAAAAATATTTGGTAAGATTTTTTGCAGTGACATAGATGTGATCTAATTTCACAATTTTTTTTGGTACACTAAACATTTAATTAATAACTAAATATATGGTGATATTTTGTGTTACTGAGGTTTTTCTGGTCCAAATATCTTTACTGATGTGAGCTCAAGATACTTCTCTCCTTTTCTAGTCAAAGTAAAGGATCTTACCGACCAGATAATCATCTTATACCACAATGTCAGCGCTCACCTTCAACGAAAACTAAAATCCTGAAAGTCCTGATGTACAAAACCATTTGTTGCATGTTTAATGGTTGTAGTTACCAGTCAGCTAAACTCATCGGATTTGTTTGTTTCTGGGTCAAATGTCTTATTACACCTGAAATAAGACAAAACTAACTTACGGGTAACGTTTCAGCAATTTATAGTCTTTATATAGGAGCTTGTTTTATGTAAATAATTCATTAATGTAAATGAAAAGCTATTATTCATCAATATTAAATGTTTTTCAGGTGAGAAAAACATGCAAAAAATGAATCCCATTAACTGTTTAATCTTAAATTTGTCATCTTTTCTTATATTTTTTAAAAGTTAAAATAATTTATTTAAATGTTATTTCTGATGGTCATTTTCTGATTGGCTGCCAGTCAAATTCATTAAGCTGCTTTGCTAATCAAGTTGGCATAGCAACCAAGAAATCAAAAAGTTTGACAAGAAAATGACCGAAAAAAAACAACAAAAAAAACGAGAACTGTAGGAATAAAAGAATATTTTATGCGATTAATATATTACGTATTTTCTTATCAATACAGGGAATTGTGTTAGAATTGTATTATGTGGCAATAGAATCAGATTATCTACTAATAAAATTTTCTGCCACGTAACTCATATTAGACGCAGCATTTATGCGAAATGGCTAATAATTATGGAATAGAGAATAAAAACTATCCTAGAAGTTGATATTTCTTTACATATTTTGTAGCGTTTTCCGTGGCCTTGCAGAGTTTAATGCTCTTCGGAAAAGTTTGTGAATCCCTGAGTTAGACCTTCACCTCTGCTTTAGGACACACTTCTATTAAAACTACTTTAGTGTAACTAGCTGCTAATTTATGTTAAAATGTTAAACGTGTAAATTTTAAGCTAACAAAGCTTAAAAAAGCTTAATGTGAGCTGGAGCAAAACTGCCACAATGTAAACATATTTTGCACTAGAATGATGATAATGGTATAAAAAGCCTTCACATAAATTCTAAAATAACTAATTTCATGTAAAGCAACATTTATTTCTGAGGCCTGTGAATTAAAATCCCAGTTTAAATAAATAAAACCCTGGATGAGATGTTCCATTGTGTTCCTTTATTACCATGTTCACAACGATAACTTAACCAGGAAGCAAAACAAAATATAGCCGACAAAGTACTAAAAATATGAGATAAAAATAACCCCCGTCACAGACAACACAGATCACCCCCTACCCCGGCCCTCCTCTTCCTCCTGCTCCTCCTCTTCCTCCCACTGGCGTCCGGTGGGTTTATGTGGCGTATCGTTTTGTCCACTGTTTGGCTGTTCGGTCATGTTCGGCTCTGTTGGTCGTGTACTGCGTGGCGATGCTTCCCACCAGTGGATCAGCTGAAAGGGAAAAAACAAAATAAAGTTTTAATGCTGCTAAACATGAGTGAGATCTCAGGAAAAACAGAACCTGCAACTTGCAGGATTCAGTTTGCTTTTGTGGTCAGATTGGACATGGTGAATTTGATCAGCATGCATTTTAATTACATTATTAACTGAGGAATAAGCCTGTTGCAATAAGCAATACACAAAATAATTGCATGATAAATTAAAACAAGCACAAAAAACTGGATGGTAAAAGTATTCAGTGTGGTGCTTTGGTCTCATCTAGACACTTTTTTGGAGGCAGAAGCTTCCGTACTCATTTTATTTGTCATTTCTATTTTGTTTATTTTGGATTTTTAAAATGTCTTCCAGTTCCAGAGTTAAACGTTGGATAGAAATGAGAGTCTGTTCTTTGTTGAGAGAGTGAACTTGCATTATTATGGCACTGCCTTTAGTCTCAAAACAACAATATTATCATTTATCACAATAAATGATAAAGTTGTTGGCATAAAATCAGTTTATGCCAACAGCTTCCACCCAAGACAAAGCACAAATCAAAAAACTATTAATTAATTAATTGAATGTATTCTGACGATTAATATTTGTTTAGAAACACCTCACAATTCATATGATTTATGGTTTCAGTGGTGTGTTTTTTTGTTCTGTTGGTGTTGTATTTTGGTTTGATTTTTTAGTTTGTTTGGGTGGGGACAGCAGCAGGGCGGCCTTACCTGGGTTGCAGTCTGTGAGCAGGGAGCAGATGGACAGCAGCACCTTGGAGATGGTGAGGGCGGGGCTCCAGTTGTCCTTCAGGATGTCCAGACAGATCACTCCCTGACTGTTGATGTTGCAGTGATAGATCCTCGTGCGAAACGTTACCTGCAGACAGAAAAAAAAAAAAAAAAACAAACAGAAAAATAAACACTGCTGTGAAAATATTTTGAAAAATCCCTTATTATGCTTCTTTGAACAGGTCGGGATATTTTATGGCCTATACAAAACATGTTCATTACACTTGTTGGCATGAAATCATTCTTCAATAATGAGCGGATATGGGAGTAAAACTAGATGACCAAAAGTCCTGGAGTTCCACTGGCGTTGCTAGGTAGCGGGTTGGGACTCAATGGGGTTGCTAGGTAACGGGCTGGGCCTCAATGGGGTTACTAGGTAACGGGCTGGGCCTCAATGGGGTTACTAGGTAACGGGCTGGGCCTCAATGGGGTTGCTAGGTAACGGGGCAGAGCCTGCTGATTTGTGACGTTACATTCTGAAGGTTTTTGAAACGGCTCAATTTCCAGACACCAAAAATTAACATTATGGCCAAAAAAAAAAAACCCAGCTGGGCGTTTTATTTTTTTGTTTTAAGCGCTTTGGCTGATTTTAGAAGCAGCTGAGACCCAAATGGAAATAGAAAAACATGTAAATATCAATTTTCAATAATAACACATCACTTTGTATTATTTGTAATGTAGATATGTTGGCTTAACAAAGTTAAATAAATAAAATTGTGTACATCTCATTTTATTTGAGCAATATTGTACAAAAATGTTGACTTTTTACATTTAAAAGCAAACGGTGATTCAATAAAAGGCAGAAATTGCCTAAAATGAAAGATTTCCCAGATAAATAAAAAACAACTGATCCGAAGAGGATACTAATACTAATATAATATAAATGTAATCCATAATTGTATTCAGGTTGCATCAGTTGGCATAAAAACTGATAGATCCTCATGCGAATCGTTGCCTGCAGACACAAAATTCATTAAGGTGGAGGAAATAATTCACGTTTTTCCATCATCCAATCTAAAACTGACATTTTTTATGTCAGTAAATTATATTTGAAATTCACTCAGCAGAGAAACCCGTGAGGCTGGAAGACCTTCACTTCGCTCTGGAGGCCCTCTAGTGGCTACAAAGAGGTACTTCACATACAGTTATTCTAAAAAACATAAATTATGTTTTTACTCATCCACCATAAACACAGGTGATTCATCCACAGTAAATTTGTTGTTGCAACAAGTGCAAATATGAATGAACTTGAGTCACACTTAATTATCTCACTTTAACTCATTTATTTATATATATACTGCTGTTTATATTTATTCATTTCTGAGGCTTCTTACATCCATATTTTGTACCATAAACATGAAAAAATGCGCTGGTATGACTATAAAAATTCCTTCAAATCCTTGATATAGAAAATACTAACAGGTTTTAACTTTAGTCCTTTGAGGACTAAAAATATAAAGGGCATTACAAATAAAATATACTATTAACTAAGTACAGTAATTTACTGGATGATGCTACTAACGTAGCAGGTTCATAAGTTTATGTTTCTACTCACTCCTTTGAATGTGTAAATAAACTTTACTGTTCTTCTTTTGCTTATATAACTTACATCCTTTTATTTATTCAATAAAACCAGCCAAACGTCTAAACATTTAATTCATTCAAACATTACAAATGTTAGATAAATCAGCGTCAGTTTTATTTATAAAACGCAACAACTATATTTTTCTTATTTAAATCATTCTTTTATCACACTAATACAAATTTCTGTTGCCATAGCAACAGTAACGTGCCAAAAACCGTTTCTTGTGGCACAAGAATCGATACTTCAACCACCATAAACACACAAAAACAGATAATGTGCCCAAAAAGTATGAATATTTAGGGAAAAAAAACATACCAAACAACTTGTTTCTATGAAGCTCAAACACTTTATTTTGTAAAGATGAATTTATTTTTTTTTTTTCCCCCATTTGGAAACTTAAGATAAATGTTTATTTCAGGTTGAGCAGACCATTAGTCAAAGAAGAGTTTCCAGATCCATTAAAAAAAATCATTTGGTTTAATTTCAAACAGTAAAGAACATATTTCCTCCTAATTTCCAACAATTCTGCACTTTACAAAACTAAAGCGCACTTTAGTTTTGTAATTTTTTTATTAAAATACAATGAAACCAAACAAAAGCTGCCTCTTCTGTCAGCCTTTCTTTATTCAAAAGTAGTTTTTCAACCTAAAAAGTAATTTTTCAGGAAAAAAAATCAAACTATTTTCAGGTTTGCTGTTTGGAGTCGAATAGAAACTCAATCTTCAAACAAAGATCAGATTACTGCTGTCAGATTCTTCCTGATACATATTTTTATTTAAATCCTTCAGGGTTTAGATAAAAGGGGAAAGCAGATGTCACTTAACTCTGTTATCTATTAAATGGGAAGTATTATACCTCAGATTACACTTTGAAGCGTAAATAAACCATGATTAGCATTTGAATTGTTTTTAAACACAAAGCTGCAGGAAGTGAGTCTCTTTTCAATGATAATCTGGCTCCACTGTGACATTCTGCAGTCCAGCTTTTTTTATTTAAATCTTTATCTTGATTTAAATAAAAAAACTGAAATATGTTGAACGGATGTGAAGCTGCTCATTGGTGATGCAGAAGCAGAATGAGGTGAGAGCTTTAAATGCAGAGATAAACTACGCAGGAAATGTGGTTTAGCTCTGAGAGTAACTGGGTTATGAGGACACCCACCCGTCTGATGGAAAAAGTTTTTAACACTGGGATTAATAAAGAACTGCAATATGGGATTAAAGAGAAGGAACAACGAAAAACAAGATGGAAGAGGACAGTTCTGACAACTACTGCTGACAGTTTGAGTAAGATGTCAACAGCTAGATTACCAAGATCACTGCAGGTGTCGTTTGTGAGCATAAAGTTTAACAGGTTCTTTTACTCTAGGGTTAAAATGATCAAGTTAATTGTGAGTAAGTGATTATTAAAATTAACTTGAGTGCTGTGTTTTTACAGTATAGGAAATAAAATGTTTATTTTCTTATTAAAAATATGAACTGAATTATTTATTTGCATGTCTAATATTGCATAAAATGTGACAATTTTTTTTTTTAATCAGAATAATAATTTCTGCATTGTTTACGTTTTATTTTCCTCTGAAAGTAAAAGTGATTTGTGGCCAAATATTTTGTGGTTCAACTGAAAGTTAAAGTTGATAAAACAGAAAAACCTTACCGCTACGTTTTTCGCGTTCAGCAAATAAAAATAAGATAAAACAAGAAAGGTTTAGTCTGATTAAACTTTTTTTTTCAGTTTTATGAAAATTTCTAGTTTCAACCGTAAATAATGTTTACCAAATCTGGTTTGAATATCTAGCACTTTCCAGGACTTTATGCAGAAATCAAGCATTTTCCAAACTTTGGACTTGAATTTCAAGAATTTTCAAGGATTTGAGGCACCTTTAGGAACCCAAGGTTTCCCGCAGAAAACTGGCTAAGTCTTGTGGTTGGGCGCTGGGTCAGTCATTCATCCAGCGGCCCGTCGTGTTTTTGAGTTAAAAAAATGTTTAAAGTTGACTAAAAATGTGAAAATATCACTTGATAATTATGTGTTAGTGGGGGGATTAATACTTGAACACTAACTATAAAGCCTTAAAAAATGCAAACATTTTAAAATGACTTAAAAATATAAGCAATGTTAAGCCTGGTGGGGACACAAGTAAAGTCTGGTGGCCCGCCAGGCTTATAATACACTGCGGAAAACCCTTGGAACCTATAGGAACGTATTTAGATAGACAAAAAAGTGAAGTTTTTATTCATCTTCATATTGTCTGACTGTATCTAGGGGTCGCACACTCAGTGTTCGCTTTCTCATGTGTCACATTTTGGCTCAAAGCTTTTTTAGACCCATTTTCTCCACCTCAGTGTTTGACAAACTTTTATCAGGAGTCATGACAGGAGCTGCTGCTTAAGAGGGAGAAGTCCAGAAACGATCGCTGACTGCTTTAAACTGGATTTCATACTTTAAATGTAGACGTTAATGAGTTTTAAATGCATTATTAAAAAGCTACTGTGTCTGCTGGCATTGCACCAAAGCAAAATACATTACGTAGATGGAGAAAACTAGAGGAAGCTAATGGTTTAATGTAATCTATGCATATAAATGTCAGACGTATAACTGAAGTGATCAATGTTTTCTAAATAAATAAAAAAAAAACCTACAGGAATCTAAACAGATGAAAAAGGCCCTGATGTTAAGGGCCAGATTTTGAGATGAGACGCTTTCTTTTCGTTTGTAAAACGTTGCCTGATGATCAGATAGTGGAAACACATCCTCAGATTAGCAAAACACCACACGCAAACTGAAAGTGGCTAATTGGACGACATAAAATTCAGAGCAACCGCAATGCATAGAAAACAAGCCTGTTTATATGCATGTGCTGGTTGTTATTAATGTATGCAGCGTTTATGCTCCCAGTTCCTAATGATATTCATACGTTTGATGGGTTTGTCAGCAGGTTTTGTAGCTGCAGAGCTCAGGCGCGGTTAAAGATCAGAAAGTCATGGAGTGACTTTAAAATGAGACATTAAAAGCACTGTAGAGTTGGGATGTCTCTGTTTTTTTCATGCAGTTTTAGCCATCCTTAAATATATTCTCATACAGTCTTGAAATTGGGTGTATTTAGGACATTTTTAAAGTGATTAACAATGTATCAGCTTTACCAAAACGTTCTGGAGTTCCACCTGAGTTGCTAGGTAACGGGGCTGGGCTCTGCTGGGGTTGCTAGGTAACGGCGCAGTGCTTGAATATGACTTAACAATTGGGAGGCTCATTTTTCCCTGACATCTAAAAACTTGAACTTTCTGCCAAAAAACGGCTAGGTGTTTTTTAAATTTTCTTTTTTAAGCGCTTGAGTTGTTGTTAGAGGAAGTTGAGACCTAAATGGAAACATAAAAGGTGCAAAATGTGAACTTTGCATAAATAGGTTCTGTTTAAATTATTTAGATTAATCTGTAGACTCTTCAGTTTATCTGACTATAACAAACAGGTTAATGCAAGGATTTAGTCACGTTATAGAAACGGAGCAGACTATAACAATAGGCATCGAATTTCTTAAAATTTCAGTATTTAAATTTATAACGTTTTAAGATTTAAAAATAGGACCCATAAGAACTACAAATAAAAGTACACAGTTGAAGAGTTAAATTGATATTTTTTTGTAAACATGTTGACAAAACTATATTTAAATGCTGAAGTGAATATTTTCTCAATGTGTCATGTGATTTTACTGTAAAAAGTAAAGTTCATAACAGTCCCTGAGTTTTAGCGACATGTTAAAATCCTTCATTCCACGAAATGAACTGACATACATGCAGCTAAATGCAATTTAGAAACTACTATTGAGAATTTGGTTATTTTGAGGCCATGCAGACTGAACAGGGGAAAATAACACAGCTACAAAACAGGAATGGCAACAGAAAGTGAGTCATGCAGGAAGTGCACTTTTCAAACAAACATAACCACACAGTTTCACCTTATCCGAGAATCGTCTGCAACAAATCTGCACAGGAGTATTTAAAGGCGCAATTCTGTCGACACTTCCTATTTTTGGATACCTTGTATCAAACTTTTCTTGCTTTTGAGTTCATTTGTTTTTTAAAATGCCTTAAATAATCAACTTATTAAAGAGGATTTCTCTCTGGAGTTCTTTTATTTGAGAGTTTTTTTTTAGCAGTTTTCATGCACTGCGGCCTCTAACTGGACTGTCGTTCTGTCAGTGGTGGACGATTAGCTGCTGTTTGTACCTTTGGGGGCTTGAATGGGTAGTCGGGTGTGAAGGCGATGTCCAGGAAGAAGACTCCTCCCTCGTACACGGAGCCCGGTGGTCCCAGGATGGTCGACCGCCACTCGTAGATGTTGTCTCCTTTTGGACCAGCACTGCAGTCACAGAGACGATCGGAACCATTATTCGGATAATCTTCAAATTGCACTTTGGTTTCCATCTGTTAACTCTGGTATTTATCAGCTAGGTTGATAAAAGAACATGATCATTCTGTTTAAATTAGGGCTGCAACTAACTTTTATCTTCGTAAATCGATTATTCTGATGATTAATCGGATAAAAAACTGGCACATTCTGTAGGTTTGTCATGCAAGCCATTTTTATACAATACATTATAAACAAATAATCAAATTCCCTTTTTAAATAAGAAACACATTATGTTACCTTTGGTGCACGCTTGATTATTTCTAGCAAAGATTGCATCTGAAGTTAAAATAATATTTAACATCAACAGAATCTGTGTAGAAAATATTTACAGACAAAGAAAATGTTCCATCTTCAGTACAAAAAGTTTACATTTTTTATACAGTTTTGGCTTAATTACTGAGTAAGGGTGCTGTTCTTTATACTCCAGTTAACAATTGATTGCTAAATTAGTTGACGATTATTTCAATAATCGATTCATAATGATTAATCTGATTAATCGTTTCAGTGCTAATACAGAATTTATAGGAAATGTGACTTTAATTGACTAATTTGATCTGGCAAAAATTAAACAAGGAGACAAAAATATAAAAATATGTGAATCTAACATTCAAAAGCTGTTGAAAACAATAAATTCATAGTAATGTTGTATTTTTATTGCTACATAAAGGACTATAAATGTCACCTTTCATCTAATATCTCCCTGATCGGTAATTAAAGATAAGAAATAATTTTTTGCGTTGTCTGTGTCCTTTAAATAAAAAGGAATATGGATGTTCGTATCCCCACTGAGCTTTATTCATGGATGTTGAAGTTCAAAGTAAATCCTGTGTTCTGGGCTTAGTGATCCTTAATAATCTGTATTGATCTTTTCCTCTCCAAAGCAGCTGAACATGTAGTTTTGATCGCAGCGATGGGAGGGATCATTACAATCAGACATATTGATTTCCTCGTTTTTTGATCATGTTGACATCGACCTCTGGCTGTTTTCTAATTAACAATGTCTGGAAATTTCAACACGCAACTCTTTCAAATGCCAGAGGTTAAGTACAGTTATCTTATTTGGATTAAGGTTATTCATTATACTGCATGATAGCAGGCAAAAACCGACAGACAGCTTTAGGTGGAGATGATGCCAAACTAATGTTAAGATCATGTATTTTAGAGGATTGCTTATATTTAATATGATTTTATCCACCACTACAAAATTTTTTCACTCTTAATAATGAATTAATTTGATGTTCATTGTCTCAGATGCACTAAATAAAGAACGAAAAAAGAAGATATTTTGAGAAAACTTTCAATCACACGCAAATGAAGTTTAAAGTGAACAATTACAACTTTAAAATTGATGGATTTAACAATAATTTATCCATTTGCAGTATTTTCTCCCTCAAATACAGACAGTTTAATTTAAATTGTTTATTTGAAAATCTATTGGTAGAAATAAATGTAACTTGAAATTGGCGCAACTTGGATTAATGTAAACCTGAACATGTCAAACTTTTACAACCAAAACTTTACAATTAATTAAACCTCTAATGATTTCAGTTACTTTACATTTGAAATTGCCTTGCAGTTCGGTCACATTTCTATCAGAGTTTGGGAATTTAAGTAGATGGATGTGTGAGGATGATTTACAAATAATTCAGACTCATTTGGTATGCATTAGTAAACAACTGAAAACAAAAAGAAGGAACGTACCTGCAGTTTGGTGGAGGGTCCAGTGTAATGTCAGCCAGCTCTTTCTGAATCCTGCACACAGAAGAAATAAAAATAACTAAAGAAACCCCACAGATTTACTACGAAGCAGTGACACAAACGTTGCTCTGAAAACTTTGCATTGTTTTTTTGCACCAGTTCAGTTGCTACAAAGAAACAAACATAAACCTACCATCACTGCATTTTTGCACTGAGTCATCAACTATCTTTGTTTGGTTACGTCCTCAGCACAGGTTGCCTTGTGAAATCAGTAACTGGTTTCCAAACATGAGGAAGAAATCACTGTCCTTTTTGTGTCAGGGGTTCTTGGCTCCGGTGAAAAGTGTCGAGCCATTGTCAGTTTGCGTCAAGATGGCTTCACACGCAGCTGAAAGACGTCGTTCTGGTTCATCAACAACTTCAAGAGGAAAGGTCCAGCAAGATGAAGACTTAAAGATGTTCAAAAGAAACCAGTAGAATCCTGATCGTGGATTAATGGTTTATTAGACTAAAATTAGTTCCAGTCGATTAACTAATAACGTCCGCTTAGACTCTTTTTTTATATTTTTAGTGTTGTAGTTTGGCCGCCATCCAGCAGAGGGCGCTGCTGGCCATTCGTGACCAGAGCCGTTCGTAGAGAAACAAAGATGGCGGCAGAGCCTGGACGGTAAAGAACGGTCCAGAAACAGAGTTCGGTGTGGGATGCAGAATGCACTTTATGTGGTTCTGTTTTGAAATAAAACACTCCGACTCCTTAAGTTTCACTTTAATAGCGCTTCATTCAGCCGAGCTTCGTGGCGGAGAAGCTTTAAAGTCTTGTACAAAAACTACAGACATGCTACGAAGGCAAGGATAATGTCAGAAAAGCGGAGGGAATAGAAGAAAAAAAAACAACAACAAAAAACACAACCGCCATTAAGGCCTGCTTATTTTGATGGCGATAAGTTTTAACTTTCCTTCCAGGGTAACTACAGAAGGTAATGCTATATCGTCACGTTTTGCCAAAACCACTTTTGTGAAAAAAATATACATATATATTATTTATAAAGGTGACGATGTTTTATTCTTTTCATTGTTTTATGTCCATTCAGCAACCTAATAGTTTTCTGTTTTGCTATAGTTTTTAAATAGGTCCTAGTTTAATAATGTGAAAAAGCCACAACCTTCTGTTTAGTCAGTCAGTATGTAATACAGCTGACACTAAGCCTGTCACTATGAGCAATAAATCAACTAATCACATGATAAACTGAAAAGAGCTCAATTTCCATTTGCATGATTTATTGTTTTTCTCTTTTTACCAAAAACTGGATGATAAAACTCTAAAGTCTGATGTTTTGGTCTCAACTAGTCCTTTTTTTGTTTCCAGAGACTTCATCATTTATTTATTTTGGATTTGTAAAATATCTTCCAGTTCCAGTGTTAAATGCTCATTATTATTTACAGTTGATTGATGTTTATTGTAAATATGTTCTTGTATTATTACTCCATTGCCATTATATTACTTAAAAATGGTCTCAAAACAATATTATCGCTTATTGAAGTCATTTCTGGGACAGTTTATCGTCCAGCAAACTTTTATGTCAGCTTAGCTGAAATAAAATGTTGAAATGTAATAACTTTTTTATTAAGTATTTAATGGGAAAAACGGTCCACCCTCTTGTTACAAGAGAAAACAGATGTTTAAGAAAATTATTAATAGTTAGTCGATCAGTAAACTTTAGATAAACTCATTAGTCAATAAGCTGCATCCCTAATTGAAGGAGACCTTATGTGTGAACAGAACCAATCAAAGCAACGACAGGATATACTGAAGTTCTGGGGCAGGAACAGAGATGGACAACAGAAGACTGGTTGGAGTGATTTCTTTTTTTTTTTTTTTTTGCGATCTTCCTCCTGAACATCTGGAATCCTGATTCAATCCATGTGCGGCGTTGCTTTTCCACCGAGAAATCCGATTTCCTCCCGGTTCTGCTCTTCAAACACCACCAAGAATAAAGCCAGGGATCGGATATGGATCCAGAAACAACCCGGTGATGATTTCTCATGAATCTAAAACTTAAAATAAGCTGTCATGTCAATCGGAACGTAAAAAAAAAAAAATTGGAAACATTCCCAAATTTTAGCGCCAGTGAGAACCTGGTTCAGTTCTCAGAAGGCTGAAGAAGAAGCTAAAGCCAACAAACGGATCAACTCCAAGACGACAACAACAAGTTATCCAGATTGTTGGAAGAAAAAGTAAAGAGAAACATACATATGCTTCTTAGAGAAAATACAAAAACAAAACGCTGAAGCCACAAAATACAACCGTGTTAACCAAACACTGAACTCTTCAACAGTCAGAAGCAAAACAGTAAAAAGCTCTTTGTGCAAAAAGAAGCAAAAACCACAATGGAGAAAATAAGTGGTGATCAGTTTTACGTTTTCTATCTGAAAAGGAAGCTTCTGCGTTTCCTTTAAAAACACCACAGATCTCACACTGCAAAAACACAAAATATTACCAAGTATTTTTGGCTAGTTTCTTGGAAATATTTTAGTATATGTAAAATCAGACAAACTTAGCTCATAAGTAACTTTTCAGCAAGATATAGGAGCTTCTTTAGAGTCAACAATTCCTTAAATGAATAAAAGTACTGGTTCCACTGGTAGATTATTTCACTCATTACATGGGAAAAATGTCTTGTTATAAGTGAAATAATCTACCAGTGGAGCTATTACTTTTTCATCAATATTAAGGATTATGCTATATCTTTATTGCAGAAAATTACGTCTGCAAGATACAGGAGCGTCGAAAATAGCTTTACTTTCCTACAACTGTACTAAGATATTTGTACTAGAAACTAGACCAAAAATACTTGGTAAGATTTTGCGTTTTTGCAGTGTACTGCATAGTTCTTGCATACTAAACACACACGCGTCTTTTGTTTGGTTAAATAAATAGTTTTGTTATTGAGCTTTGGTCCTCTGTCCATTGTAATCTAAGATTTCAATGCTTTTAGATGAAATTGCAATTTTAGTTTGTGCCTGGCCCCCTTAACATAAAAAATCTAGTCACGCCTCTGGGGAAATCCATTGTTTAACTGACTCTTATTCTTTTGCAGTTACAGATCAAAATGTGAAGCGGTTTTTTTACTTTTCAACTCAGAAAACCTGGGAAAACGTACTGCAGGGAAAACTACGTTGACCTGGCAACGATGGAGAACCAGGAGGAAAACGCCGAAGGAGGAGGAACGATACCGAACTGGTTTTGCATTGGCAGACTATTTCACTTCTAACATGAGAAAATGTCTTTTTACAGGTGAAATAATCTGCCAGAAACAAGTTATTTTCCCACCAATTTTAAGGAATCATTTACTTAAAACAACTTCTATCTTGCTGGAAAGTTAGTTGCAAGTTATTACACTTAAAATAAGACAAAGCTAAGATTTCCACTAGAAACTAGATCAGAAATACTTGCTAAGATTTTGTGTTTTTGCAGTGTATGACTAACTCTACTGAAGCTACTGTTTATGCAAAAATTTATCTGTCTACCTTATTTTCCAAATATATGACAACTGCAGGGTGGAAGTGCAATAAAACTCCCTCACTCTTTTCTAATTTACTCAGGATAAATCAGATTTTACAACTTCTCTGCCGTCTGCAACATTAACGTCTCAGATTTATACCCAACACGATTGGGTCGGATTAGGAATATCCTTCAGAATGAGCGACTTTACGACGCTGCCGTGTCATTTGAACCTTTTGGCGCTGGTGGAAAGCAGCTTGGAGGTCTTGCTCATGCTGGCTTTGCTCTCCCGTTTCTTCTTGCCCTGCGCGTCCCGATGTCTGCTTTGGCTGGAGGAAGGCGGAGATGACGAAGAGCTGGTGCTGGCTCGGGAATCCTCATCCGACATTCCGGTTTGGATTGGAGAAGAGGCGCAACCTGAGAATAAAAGAAAGACAGGACGTAAGCCAGGGTAAACGTTTCACCACATGTGGGAAATTTGTTGTTAGTCTTTCCACTAATACATGTGTTTCCATCACTTTAACATGTGAAATGAAAGTTTATAACGCCTCGAAAATATTAGCCAATCACAGGGTTTGGAGCACTTTTCAAGGTAAGTTTTCAAACTTTTCCAGCGCCACACTTTGGAGATAAAAACAATACAAATGTACTTAAAAACACAGTTTCAATTCATGATTACACAATATCATTTATTACCGTTATTAATCATGTATTTTGGTTGTATTACAAGAGGAGAAAGTGAACTGAAACATAGCTAAATTTTATGTTTTTAAATGTCTCACACATACCCTACTGGTTTGAGAACAAAACACTAATTTAACAAAAGAATCCCTCAATTTCAACAGAGTTGTTAAGTATATAAAATATCAGAAACCTTTTATTTCAGTTGCACAGATCAACAAGTCATTGAGCCTTTAGGAATAATAAATATTCATTACATTGAAACAATCCAAACACCTGTTAAGGTAAATTACCTTCCTGCTCAAACACAACAAGGAAAGTTACAAAAGAGAATGTTCTTACATTTAGCAAATATAAATAATTTTGGATATTCCAACTGATGTAAAATAATAAAAGTTTAGTCTGATTTAACTTCAGACAGTGAGAAAAAATGTCTGTCTTATGAGTTGTATGAAAATATCTGGTTCCAACTGTAAACATTTTCCAAAATTTGCCTTTTAATCAAAGCCTCGATTTGCACTTTAATACAAAACTGTTCAGGTGAAAAATCAAGCACTTTCAATGACTTTCTACTTTCCAAACCCAATTTCCAAGGATTTCAAGCACCAGTACCAACCCTTCAAAAACTTGTTGCATGCCAAACAGTTTTTTACCGTATAAATATTGCACAAACTGACAACACAGGCGCCATATATCGTGCAGCTGGTGTTAAAAATGACTAAAAGGACAATAATCTGCGTCTGTGAGCGTCACGGCGTTGCTGCGCCGACAGTAAACGTCTGAAACGCGGGACGCTGCAGCCTTCTGTCAAATCTGCAGACACAGAAGAAAAGCTGCTGCTGCTGCTGCTTCAGCTGCATGTCCTAAAAGGGTACCTTCACCTTCCACCTCAACGGACAGCTAAAAGTAGCTTACTTTTAAGATTACCTTTTATAAATAGATATTAGTCTTAGTCCTGATGCCATTTTTGTCCTGCATTTCTTATATCTGAATGTTCTGTTTGGACTGAAAGACTCTTGCATTTAATTATTTTATTCTACTCAATATTTTTAATTATTTGATTACATTTGTGACATTTTTATCTCTCATTGGACTTAGAGGAGTGGAATAAAAGGTGAGCAGAATTGAAAACTTGTTAATTGAAAAGGAGGCCACTGGCTACACTTCAATGTCATAAATTAATGACTTTGACCCGAAATGCCTGGATGTTTTTGGTGGCGAGTAGAGAAAATATTCATATAAATGTCAATGCCATCATTAGAAAGTAAACTTTGTCTAATTTCCAGAATATTTTAATGTTTTTTGCAACATGCAAATCACTTTTTCCTACTTTTTGCCCTGACAATGCAACATTTTCAGCCACTTAGTGTTGATTTTTATCCTTTTTATAGAAAGTACCCCCAGTTCAGGGTGGTGCTAAAGCTGCCAATAACTGTATTCTTCGTCATAGAAAGTACTCATAGTGTCAGTGTTAAGGTCGCCTTTTTCCTGGACAAATGTAATGGAAAATGACATTTGTTAAAGTAATTTCTTCAATGACAACAAAGCTCTTAATTTTACCGTTATCATAAACTATTTTTATTTTTTCATACAAAGCAATCTTGGGTCAGTGAACAGGAAAGTCTAGAAATATAAATACCTCTTCCTGGAAAATACTTTAACCAAATTTCATATATCGTTACCCCCACCTTACTTTACGAACCTCTGAAAAATTATATACTCTATTCTGCTTTTAAGCGAATTTGGATGACATTTGTTGATTTCAGCTCCATTGATAAAGTGAATTGAACTAAAGGGGCTACAGGTGTTTGACTGCATTCATTTGAATTCAGTGCAACTAATTATGAGGTCAACGCAATGAAGTATCCAGAAGATTTCGCACCTATCTTCAAAACTTCTTGAGTGCAGTGGTTTCTCTCTCTCTCTCTCTCGCGAGATTTGTTAACAAAATTAGCCTCTGCGGTTTTTTAAACGTTAGGTAACGTCCTCCGTTACGGTTGACGAAGTAGCCGGAGAGCTAGCTTCAAGATTTATTAAAGTAACCCATTCCACAACTGAATCCTCGGCGCACATCATCGGGATTTAATTTGTGAGGAGTGTAAACAACTGCTGGTTTACCCTCACTTTCTTCATTAGCGGTTATTAATGCTAACACCCCCTTCAAGAAAACAGCTTACTCTACTCAAACTGGCAGCAAACACTTAAAAAACTGGACTTCTGGGATGACATGTATATAACATAAATAGTAACTTTACCTCACTTTGTCGCCAAGTTCGTAGAAATATAAACCAATTCGTAAAATATTTAAAATCAAACAATATTCATTCCAGGAAATATACGGGACCGGTTCCACTCTCCAGCGCATAGCCGTAGCCCTTCCCCCCGTGCGGCAGGCTCGTTTTGTTTGTCTCATTTCTCGGTTGTTTGCGCAGCTGACCGTGACATCAACCGACAACAAAAAACAGCCAGCAGATCGCCCAAAGAAACCAACACGGAATGACTGGACGTACACGCCAAACGCACCGTCGGTGTAGCAAACAAAACTTACCCAGTCTTATTGTGTCTGGACCTCCGCCACAGTCGAGGCTGGCTGCTGCCTGTCGCCCTCTGCGGAACGGAAGTAGCCTCCCGCGGCTGCAGTAGGCAGTGCTGCACCGGTCCTGCCGTGGAATCGGCCCAGCCTACTGCACTGTTACAAGGTTCACATTGAGCACATCTAATTTAATTGGATTAATCCTCCTCAGGGACTTTAACACGTTGACCTCATGTCAGCATTTTAGAAGGCGAAGTCAAGTTTAACAGTCTCAATGAATCAATGTCATGTTAATCTGGAAACATTCCAAATTCAAAAACACGTTATTTCTAAAAAAAAAAACACAACAAAAAACAAAATGGACGTTAAATGTTGTAACTGGTATCATCCAAGTAGTTTCCAAGAGTCACTGGAGATGGAGATGCGGTGGGCAGGAAGGATCTCCGGTAGCACTCAGTGTTGAAGCGAACGTGAAGAGACCTCTGACTGAAGACTTTGACAGTCTTCTGTCCTGAATGACACCATCACCTCCTTTTCAACTCCTGTGGGATTTGGGGTCATAGTTCATTTATAATTTGAGCTTTTCAGATGCTAATCAGCTGCTTCCTGTAGTAAAAACAATACAGTTGCCATAGTAATACATCGTGACTATTGTCCAAAAGTAAGACAGTAAGAGCAAAAATTCTTCCAATCTTAGATTTATGACAGTGTTATTTTCCTTTCACTTTTCGCCACTTAGCATACTTCTTGCTATTTCAATCGTTCAACTTTTACCATATTCTGCTCATCCAGGACATTACATGTCTTTTGGTTTTGACATCTTCTCTCTTTTATGAAATATTCATCTTTTTGTGATCATCTTGGACCCCGTCAAAATGAATGGAACATCCCATAACTTCTGAAAAATTCCCCTAAAAACTTTACGCTCTTTCACAGCTAACAACTTGTTAGCTGTGAAACAACCTGTTTCACAGCTTCTAGATACTTTCATCTAGAAACTTTAAAATGTACTTCAACTACCATACTTGTTTATTTCAGTTTTTTCATGTGTTTCACAGATTCCATAAAATCTTAAAATTTGTTGTTCACATTATGCTCAGTCTTATGAAAAGAAAAAAAGAAACAAGCTAATCTTCCTTCCAAATCTAAATAAGTTTGTGTTTTTCAAAGGAACTTGTATCATGTTTTTATAACTAACATTTACGGGTTTGTTCTGTATACAAATGTTCATTAACATATTTAAGTTTCACAAAAATATTATGTCTTCAGTTTGTTTTTACAGTAGATTTCTCTTTGCTTTTTTTTTTTAAAACAAAAGATATATTTTTTGTGGCCCATGACTGCTATAGTTTTACCATTTTCAGAAATTTTATCAGCAGTTAATACAGACAGGTTTCTCTTTTTAACGTGATAAATTGTGATGTACCTATCCAATAACAATGGACATAAATGTCTCTTTTTCTAGGATGCATATGAAGTATCTTTTAATCTGAACGTAACAACCAAACTACATTCAACTTGTTTTGAATATAGAAAATTGTAAATAGCGATTCAAATCTAAACATATATTCACCCAAATCATGTAATAAATTGTGTTAAAGTTTCTACAATGTCTTAAATTGACACAACTATAAGACTTATTAGCCTTTAGTGAGTAATTAAGATTGGCTGTAGCTATTAGTTTCACTCAATCTGGGTCAACTCATTGCAACCTCATTTAGTCCCTTTTCCTCCCAGCTTACCTCCACTCTGAAAAGAGGTCATGTTGTACTCATGTACTCAAACTGTGAACATAAATAGTCATGAGATGGTCAAATCCCAAAAATCGTAAA
This sequence comes from Girardinus metallicus, assembly GCA_903067095.1. NCBI lineage: Eukaryota > Metazoa > Chordata > Actinopteri > Cyprinodontiformes > Poeciliidae > Girardinus > Girardinus metallicus. The sequence goes on from CAEGAE010098326.1 coordinate 32,866, forward strand.
TTATTCTTTAGGACTTTATTATTACACCATATTTTGGTCTTTATTCCAGTTTAAACACAGCTCATGAAATGTAAGAGATTGGTTTGGCCCTCAAACCAAAGTAACGAGGCCACCTGCTGTTGGTGTAAATTATTCTTTGGAATCATAGGGATGGACAAAATGGCTGAAAAATGTATCTTGTTATAAATGTTTCATATCAGTCGATATCAATAATTACTGATTAGTTTTTGGTTTACATATCTGAAATACTTCTAAACCGGCGGTGTGACCTTCCCTTTTTTTATCCACAGTTTCCATCCAAGCTGATGTTTTTCATTTTTAAGCAGATATAAGGCACAGTGGTAAAACCTTGAACTGCTCCTGCCAGTTACTCAGCAGGCCGTTGCTAGGTAACCAAAGAGTGAGTGAGTTGCTAGGTAACCAAAGAGTGAATGAGTTAGTTGATTCTACCAAGCTTACCTTAGCTGCAGTTCTGAACCAGAGTGCAGTGAATATTCTATGTATTGAATATTAGATGTACTATGTTACTGTTAACGATTTATTGTCCAGCACTGTGGAATCACACAGCAGGATATGAGTAGATTATAGAAAATTATTTTAAAGCAGGTAGAAAACATGGTTGTAGTAAACATCCCGAGTCAAACGGCCACATTTTGTTTCTCTCTTTACCAGTATAAAAAGGATTTACTAGAGAATCCCTACTGGATTTTGTAACATTCATAACAATGGGAAGGTCTGAGGATCTCAATGGAGACGGTGGTTTGTAATTTACGCAAATTTTTAGTCATTTCTAGACAACACCAGATTCTAATGACATCATTTCAAACATGTTGACATACATGTGGCCTAATAAGTATTAAAGCCTGAGAAAATTTAATGACCAAACTGAAAAGCCTGAAAAGCCACCAGTTCAAATGTGTAATTTTCACCCTGGTTCAACATAAATGTTTGCAAACTTCTTCTTGGAACGTTGTAGGGAAGAGGAGTTTTACTGAAAATATGTACCTAATAGTTTCACTTTTTAAAACATTTCAAAATGTCGCCTTTAATAAACTATGGCCTAGAAACTGAAAGGCTTAAAAAAATAACAGAATTATTCAAGAAAATCTTCAGCTATGACTATTTTTTCTCCTCAGGAATAATAATGAAAAAATATGAGCCGCGTAACAACTGACCACCGATCTGAAAATTACTCATGTGGTTTAATTATAAGGCCATGCGACGGAGAAACAGCAAAGCCTGTCTCATCATCCTGAAAGTGTGGTTTTAGTTTCATGTGATGAATCAGCAGAGTAACTTTCTGCTTTTGTTTTGTGCAAACAAACTTCTCAAAATTTCATTTCAGCCACATTTGGTGCAAATTTGTGAATTTCTAAAGTTTAAATTACACATTTAGATGAGTTAGTAATCTATTGTGTAGCACTTTGTGTTGTATTGACATGGATACACAGTTTATTATTCCAGTATAATCTGGATTTAGTTACTTTAGAGGCAGATAGAAATAGTTTAATCTGACTTATATCAGATTAAAAAGCATAATATTTAAATCTGTGGGAGAAATCATGTTGTTTTGATACATTTCTGATTTTAAAAATAATTTTTGTAACCTTTCTTTTAACTGATTTCTGCTGTTTGTATGAACTCAGATGAGAAATGATTGGCGCAGGACCAAAACTGACATAATTAAGAATAAATGCATAAATAAATAAGCATCTGATTAATTGGCCTATTTTGTAATAATTACCCTATTTATTAATTAATTCATGCAACTGAATGTTATGGGTAAATTTTCTACTCCAAGTAACTTGACTTAAGAGTAAACATGTTTCTTGTGCGTTACTGTTATTTTTTTATATAAAATTGTTTATTTTTATCTTTAAAATATAAAAAATTTCACATAACTTTGTATTTTGGTCCATCTGGTGACGTAATTTTTAAATATTAAATGACGTTTTGATCAGTTACTCAGAACTTGAGTCGCCTTTTTACCAAATACTTTTTAACTCTTCAGGAATTTCTGGGACTTTTTGCTTTTACTTGAGTAATTTTATTATGACGTATTTCTACTTTTACTTCAGTAAATTTCTAGATTTTCTACCCACTGGATGAAAAGCAAACATTTTGACCAAAAATCCTCCACACACACCTGCAGTTTCTGTTAAAGTTTCACAAACTTTCTACTAAAAGAAAGTGATTTGGAAAAATGTTTCTTTTGCCTTACTGTTCATTTTTTTAATATAAATTGTTTATTTTTGTCTTTAAACTACCAAAATGTCCTCATAAATTTACATTTTAGTCCATCTGATGACTCGACTCGCCTTTTTACCAAATACTTTTTGACTCTTCAGTAATTTCTTGGACGGCTGCGTTTTACTTTTGAGTTGAAGTTGTGCCGATCTTACTTGAAAATAATTTTCTACCCTCTTCAGCTGAGTTTATAGTCAGTCCTGTAAATCCTCATAACAGTAAAGACTTTCCCAATACGGGTCGCTGTCAAAACACAAAGATCCATTTTATTCCCCGAGTCTTTTATGGAGATCCATTCAAGAGTTCCTGAGACGATCGGACAGATAAGGTCCCGTCTCCTCGACGATTGTTGTAAGATAATAATCATCCGTGTGTGTGTGTGTGTGTAAATGTTTAAACACATAAAAAAAAAAACTCAGATTTTTTCTCACGAGCCAACCACGGAGTGTTTTATTGGGTGCTTCAGATATACAAGTGCACGACAAACCACTCTGCACATGGCAGAGGTGGCGGGTAGCCAGTAAATATACAAGTCCTGCCTCTTTCACAGGCAGACCCAAACTTTTAGTGGTCTGCCTCAAAAGCCTTTGAAAAAATACATACAGTACAAACAAAATCAGAAGAGGTTAAAAGCAAGAAGAATCGACTGGGGCTAAACTTCTTCCATGCAGTTAACGTCACTGATGACAATTACAAAAAAAAAAATCTCCAAAAAACGAGCAAAGAAATTAAAAATTAAAAGCATACTCTGCAGTTTTGTTCCAGGTGCCACTAAGAAAAATGAGAGTACATACTGTATAGTCAGAGGACAATGCAAGTGATAATAATGATATTGTTTTTTTTCTCCAATACAATACTTCCAACATTCAGATATTGGAAAATAAAAATCCCAATCTACTCTTTGTATAAAAAAGAAGCTTTCAAGTCAACAAGGAACAAAGAACATTTTTTTTTTTGTTTAAAATTTTCTTGTTTTTTTGCACGGAAAAGGTAGATAAAATGGGGAGGAAGAGCAGGAGGGCGGTAACAGGAGGGCAGGTTCACCGTTGCACTTAGTGAGTGTGCTTTGACGTACGAAGGATGAGAGGTAGAGAGAGGTTAAGAGATGAGGAGGGAGGACGGGGCGCCGCAGTTGCTGCAGCAGCAGTGGCGGCGGCTCTATGTAGCGTATCTCTTCGTCCATTGTTTAGCTATTCTGTCATGCTCTGTTCTGTTGGTCAGGTACTGTGTGGCGATGCTTCCCACCAGGGGGTCGGCTAAAAAGAGACAGAAAAACACCAAATCAAGTTGTTTCTATTAACCAGAGCAGCAAAAAAATGAAGAAAACTTGAACCGGTCATGTTTTAGAAGGAGTTTATAAGACAAACCGACACAGATGGTGCATCATTTTGAAGCAGAAGGAAAATTATGCAGAGTATTTTAAAAATTAAATTAAAAAAAAGTAAAAAAATAGTGAAACGATTAATCAGATTAATCACGATTAGTCGTGATTAAACCAATAGACCCAAATTTAAATAACTAACGTATAAATTATAAGCCAACATTTATATCCCTTACACAGATTATAAACTCATTGAGTTCATAATAAGAGTTGGGTTGAAATAATTAATCAGATTAATCACGATTAATTGAAAACCAAAATTATCGTCAACTAATTTAGTAATCGAGAATTTAGACACAATGTAGAGCAAAATAGAACAAAACCGTACAAAAATATATACATTTTCAATTTAAGATAGAAACTTTGTCTGTAAATATGGTCTACTCAGAACTCTTTAAATCGGATTAATTGATTAATCTCCAGAATATTTGATTACTGAAATAATCAGTTGCAGCCCTATTAACGGTATGCTTAAAGTCTACTTTCTTTTTTTATAAACTTATGCATCCCAATTTAATCCGAAGTAGTATTGAATTAATATACTTTACAGTACAGTACAAGTACATAGTGCGCAGTATACTGGCTAAACTTAAAAGAATTCTAGTTTATGCAAAAGGAAAATTTTGAGGTTGAAGGAAAATGATGCTTCGTTTTTTAATGACCACAATAAAAAAAACGGTATAATAGTATCCTTGGGGCTGAAACAATTAATTGTTATTAATCAACTGAGATAATGTCAACGATTAATCAATTGATTAATCATTAACTGGAGTATTCAGACCAAAAAAAAAAAAAAAAAGTTGTTTGCTAATATAGCAACACAGAGCAGTACTTAAGCCAAAACTTCACAAAAAATGTAAACATTTTGCATTTAAGATTAAAAAAAATGTTCTTTTTCTGTGAATATATTCTAATTATTATTCTTCAAGCGGCGCAGTTTTAGGTAAAGTAATGATATATTATTACATTTTAGGCAATGAAATCTTGTTTAAAAAAGGAACTGAATCATTTATTTACATCCTGCAATGTTTTTATAAAAAAGGTTAAATTTTTTAAATAAAATCTTTTTGCCGATTAAATCAATAGATCACTAAAATAATCGTTTGTTGTAGCCCAAATGTCAATCGATAAGGCTCACTGCATGAAAAGTGGGATTTTCGACAGCTGTTGACACCTCGCGCTGCCGTGCGCTCAGAGGTTGAGGGCCATCGGCAAGAGTTTGTTGTCAGAATGGGAAATTGTAGGGAATTGCCAAGAATTGTCAAAAACTGTGTGTCCATGTTGCCCTATCGCCCCTCTCCCCTGGGGCCTGGGAGAGGCTTTCATATTTAAAAGAAGTTGCTGGCAGCCAGGCAAATGCAAATCAACTTTGAGCACCGGCCTTTCAGACCATCTTTCCTGTTGTAGCTCATCCATTTTACCTTCTGTGCTCCACCCAGGTGGACCCGGCCAAAACCCCTCAGTTGTTTTATTTTTTTTTGTTATAACGCAGTACAGCAAGGCAGAGTGTGTTAAGCAGAAGAGATAGACAACATGGCGGACGTGATCTTCAGTATGCGGACGGAGGGACGGGATGAAGCCGGTATGTTCATTCATTAACTGCCGATTGCTCAATGGCTGGTTGTCTTATGCACAGAGTGAAAGAGAATAACTTGAATTTATTTATATTTTTAATTGTACATTTTTTTTCCACAGACACTTCACAGTCAGAAGGCTCGTTCTGATGTCCATGATTAGGACAGAGATGTGTGAGTATGTGATATTTTGTGCTTCAATATTGTTTATATACATAATGTGATTACTCTACAATGCACAAAAATGTTTTCCAGCTGCGTCCAGGGCCAGTCATCCAGATGTTGGTCAAGAAAGAAGCAGGTAAGATTTTTTTTGAATTTAGGGATGTCACAATTCCTTGAATGATTCAAGTATCATGGCGGTACATATGTGTTTCTGTGTGTGACGAAGGAGCCAAATCCTGTCGCTAACTTGGACACAAAATCTATAAATGGCTGGACAAAGTGAGAGTTCATCTATTAAAGTGACTGAAGATGAATACATAAACCAAAATCAGGAGTATAGACATTCTTTTTATAAGTGTGTTTGTGGACCTACTGCTGTGTTATTAAAATGAATATAATTTCAGATTTTTGTATAATCGCTAGCCGTCGCTAGCTGTCGGTAGCGGTTGGTCAAGAGCTGCGTTCGCGTCAAGAACGCCACTTTTCATGCAGAGGTTGTTAAATGTTTTTGGTCCAGCTTCCTCCTCATGAAGCTTCAGACGTTTTGACTGTGAGGAGAAAGTAAAACTCAACTCTTCTGCTCCGATTTGGCAGATGGAAATAATTGGAGAGAAAATCAGCAGCAGCACCTCACTGGGAGCATCGCTTCAATCACAGCTGGTTCCGGTACCAATTATTTATTCAAGCAGGACTGCCAATAGCAATTTTCTTCCATAAAGTGTTTTACAAAAACATCTTACTGTGTTACTGGTGAATATATCTACGGTGGCTTATTAGGAACATTTCAGATAGAAAAAAAAAAATTGGAGAAAATTTCTGCCAAAAACTATTAAAACTTTCTGAGTTTGAAACATCAAAAATTTGCTTAAAACATTCCAATATTTTGAGATGTCAGAAATTTCTTTAAAAAAAAAAAAGAAGAAAATTTATGAGTTTGAAAAGTTTCAAATTTGCAAGAAAAAATAAATCAAAATTTGAGATTAATCTCTATGTTTTGAATTTTTTTTAAGAAAAAACTTGAAAATTTCAGATTTTGAAAAGTCAAAAATTAGCTAAAAAACATTCAGAAATTTTTAAATTAATGTCGAGAGTTTTCTAGAAATATTGGAGTTTCAAAAGCCAAGATTTTTCTAGAAAAAACTCAGGTCTTCTGGTTCTGGTTCTGCTCTGCATCCAGAACCAGAACCAAACATGGAGAAGCAGCATTCGGCTTTTATGCACCATAAATCTGAAACAAACTTCCAAAAGACTGAAAAACACCCGACACACTGAGTTCCTTTAAATCAGGACTAAAGTCCCACCTGGAGTTGTTTTGAAATATAATATATGAAACACTGATAAACATGTTTGATGTTGATTTGGATTATGTTTATTGTTTACTGGTTTCACAATTGGTGATACAAATAAACATGATTGATTGATGAAAGTGCTTTCAGAGATTGGTTTTACCTCGTTCTATTTAAGGTAGGAGTAACAAAAAGGTCCCAGAGGTTATAACAAACTTGGTTTGACTGAAGCAATGTGTTTCCATTTACCCTTAGCATGTTTCTCCCTCCCTAATAAGAATCTGCATCGGTTTCACAGAGTAATCGACGCTGTCGCAGCTGCAAATGAATAGGAATCATGACTGTAACAGGTTCGGACACCGCGACCCGACTTCATTAAGATGTAAATACAGCCCGGAGATAAACATCCACCTGCATTCAGGCGCCTCTGCTAACCAAAACAAGAGCAACAGAAGCGCCGAGCTGCAGCTGCTGCGGTGAGGAAATGGACCAAAACAGACTCAGCAGAAACAAATCAGAACGATAATTATTTGGTTTATGTTTAGGAAGTTTCAAACCAGGCGACATCAAGTCAAAATTAGCCTGGAAATTGATTTAGCATGGTGAAATCAAGAAGACGTCCTCCAGGAGCAGCGCAGACGTTATGAATAAATGAGTTAATGAAACAAATAAAATGAGATTAAAGCCATTACTCTTTATTGCCCGTGCTTTTAAATTAAATATTTTAGAGAACCACAACATTTTGCTTCAAGAAGAGGGTTTTGTAGCTTTTACATCAGGTTTATCTGTACAGCAACAACAAGGTTGAAAGTGTTTTAGATGATAAGAAAACTTAAAAAAAAAAAAAAAAACATTACTGCGGCAGAATAAAAAGAAGGGATGAAAAGTTGTAATCCAGACAAGAATTAATAAATTTCCCATTTATTATTAATCAAAGGCAACACTAAACATGCTGGTTTTCAGCTTTGATTTAAATTAACTCAGTGTTTCAGCAGTTTTGCAGTTTTTTGGAAGTTGTTTCCAGATTAGAGAAGCATAAAAACTGAGTGCTGCTTCTTTCAGTTGCTGTGTTCTGCAGTAATTCCCATTGATTCCTGTTATATTTGCAGCAGTTTCAGAAAAAACAACAACAAAACGTTAACGCAGTGAAGACTGTGGTGATAAACAAAAGCTATGTTCACACACAGCAGATCTTGATGATTAATTCAGTTTTCTTTGCGTGTTTGATCATACTACTAATTAAACCTGAGCGTAAAGACACTTCTGTGTGAACGGTTTACGACCCCAGAGTGACCCGGAAGAAGAACGCAGACGTCACAAAGCGGCACACTGTTTACACAAGTAATAATGTCTAGAGGCTTCATGAAGGGGTTGACCCAGAAAACCTGCAAGTCTGTCAACGTCGACATTTTTCTGAGTAAAAAAAATGTTTAAAGTTGAAAATATGACTAGGTAATTTTGCTTTATTGGAAGTCATTTTCTACACACCAACTATAAAGCCGTAAAACAAGCAAACATGAAAAATACAATTAACACAAACAGTTTTGAAGTTTTTAATTGTTTCATCCTAATTAAAGTGTTCAACATTTCTTGATCCTTCATCCATGACTTGTCACTTTATTTGCTGACATTGTTGGCGTAGTGACCATATTATGTTGCCTTTATCCTAGCAAAGAGGCTAATTTACCAGTAGCATTGTTACTAGTGTAATAGAAAGCCCTATAACTAAACAAACAATGATTAGCCTGGAGGGGCGCAAGTAAAGCCTGGAGGCCCGCCAGGCTTATAACATACTGATTTGTGGATTTTAAAGTTTATTCAGCAATTGGAGCTGGAGGTATCGTCACAAGATCATAACAACACAAAGGAAGCAACTTAAAAAGAAAGTAAAACTAATAGTGACGCCATTTTGTGGAGCATTGACAGTAACTTCTGCAGAGAAATCAGTTTGGATTCCTGGAAGTACTGACAGACTTCCTTCATAAATTCATAAACACAAGTTTCAGCTGTTGTTTTACTGCATTTTGGCTTCTTCTGGTGAAGAATTATGACTTATGATTCACGTCAATGACGTAAAAGTCGGATAAAATGCGACATGACCGTTCAGACTGCAGACGCTGTGAAACAATCGGATCTGAATTAGAACCACATACGGATTTTCTTGACTGCTGTGAGAAAGTTGGATATGGGTCACATTTGGGCCAAAAAAGCGGATTTGGTTTGCGTTCGCCTGCTGAGTGAACTCCAAGCCAAACCGAGAAAACAATAAAACTGCTATTTTTACCCCATTGGACAAGATAATATTTGTTTTTATTCAACAGAGTTTTCTGCTCTGAAAATGTAGTTTTTTGAGCAGAAATATTTAAATGGCCCTGAAGGTTTGGATTTGTCACTAGTTTGTTTTGTGAAAACAGTCTGAAAGATTGCACTCATAGCGAATTAACTTCAACTTTAGCGTCCAGAGGGCCGCCTTACCTGGGTTGCAGTCTGTGAGCAGGGAGCAGATGGACAGCAGCACCTTGGAGATGGTGAGGGCGGGGCTCCAGTTGTCCTTCAGGATGTCCAGACAGATCACTCCCTGACTGTTGATGTTGCAGTGATAGATCCTCGTGCGAAACGTTACCTGCAGACAAAAAAAAAAAAAGAAAAATATTTTTAAATATCACTTATTATGCTTCCTTGAACAGGTCAGGATATTTTATGGCCTACACAAAACATGTTCATTACACTTGTTGGCATGAAATCATTCTTCAAAAATGAGCGCATATGGGAGTAAAACTAGATGACCAAAAGTCCTGGAGTTCCACTGGGGTTGCTAGGTAACAGGCTGGGCCTCCCTGGGGTTGCTAGGTAGCGGGCTGGGGCTCACTGGCGTTGCTAGGTAACGGGGCAGAGCCTGCTGATTTGTGACGTTACATTCTGAAGGTTTTTAAAACGGCTCAATTTCCAGACACCAAAAATGATTAACTTTATTTCCAACAAAACAGCTGTGTGTGTGTTTTTTTAAGCGCTTTGGCTGTCTTTAGAAGCAGCCGAGACCCAAATGGAAATAGAAAAACATGTAAAACAATGAATTTTCCATAATAACATACCACTTTGTTAAGCCAACATATCTGCATTAGAAATAATACAAAGTTAAATAAATAAAACTGTGTACAACCCATTTTATTTGAGCTGTACCCAATGTTGATTTTTTGCACTTAAAAATTGGAGGTGATTCAATAAAAGGCCGAAATCGCCTAAAATTAAAGATTTTCCAGATAAATAAAAACCTGATTTGCAGAAGGTGCATAAAACCTAGTAAAAGAGAATATAATAAAAATGTAATGATTTTTAAGCAATGCATTACAAAATAAATGTTTAGATTGCATCTTTAACTTAATGACAGTTAGCATAAGAAAAATCATATTAGAGTAGTTACAGTTTAACTTAATGAAACAAAAAATACATTTAAAACTTTTTATTCCTCTTTGATTTAATAGTTTTTAAGACAATTGCGTTGTATATTGTTTTGTATTTATTGACAAAATTAGTAAGTCATTTTAATCTTGTTTCATAGAGTCTTTGTTTTTAGGAAGATAAAATACTCATACTAGCCCAGGGATATCAGATGGAAAAATGACCTTTTCTCCAATTCTGGCACATTTACATTCATTTTCATTGTCCCCGTCAAATAAATTGATAAAATAAAATTTTTAAAATTTGTCTTGTGAAGTCATATTAAGAAGAGGTCATCTTATTATTCTTCCTTTGTGAAGTTCTGAAATAACAGGAGAAATAAACTACTTTTAACAGCAATTAAATTTATCAATGAAATGTAAAACATAGAAAAACACAACAGGCAGGAAAAGCTAAGCAACATTTTGTGACATGTTCTTGGTAGTTTGTCAGGTTAAGGGTTTTGTTTCCATTGGCAGCAGTAATAAGTGAGACAACGGGGACGTCTTAAAGCTCTTCTCAGCTTCTTCACATTACCGCTGACTTTCCAGCATCAGCGCTGCTGTGAAGGCTGATTGAGAGCTCCGCTGAGGGCCGTTTGCACCATTCGTCAGTGTAGCTGACAAATTTACAGATCTTTAAACGACTGTATTTTATCGGGACTTAAATCTGGGATTTCTTTTAACAGGATTATGCAAAATTCACATTTTGTATGGTTTTATGCTTTAATCTGGATCTCTACTGCTTTTAAAAAACAGCCAAAACACTTAAGAAGACAAAAAACAACAATAAAAAAAAATCCACACGGTTGTTTTTTGGCTGTTTTTGGTTTATGTATTTTTTTGGAGTCTGGAAAATGAGCCGTTTCAAAAACCTTCCACAGGAAAGGCACCGTTACTTAGCAACCCCAGCCAAGCCTGACCCCGTTACCTAGCAACCCAAGCAGAGCTCTAGAACATTTGGTCAGCTAATTTTATGGCTGTGCGATAGCTGCTGGAAAAGACAAGTGTTTTATTGCTGAACTATTTGCTGCATCCTTCTTGCTTTACACAAAATTCACATTTTGCACGTTTTTGGTTCTTCCATTTCAGTCCCTATTGCTTCTGAAAACAGTCCAAGCACTAAAAAAAAAACACTCAAATCATTTCAAGACACTAAAAAGCATCAACTTATTGCCAAAAAAACATCAGTTTCAAAAACCTCCCGAATTTATCGTCACAAATCAGCAGGCACTGCCCCGTTACCTAGCAACACCAGCAAAGCCCAGCCTGTTGCCTGGCAACCCCAGCCGAACTTTACTTGCTGCATTCTTGTCAGTTGTGCATGAGGCTCTACTTCTGCTTTTCAAAGATATGCAGTTGCATATTTGAGCATCTGTTTTCAGCCATTTTCACGTGTGAGTGTAAATGTCGAGTCGGGCCCAGCAGCAGATTATTTGGATTTAAAGTGACAATGGGCTCTACAGCAGCTCAATTTGAAAGGAGCCTAAACAGATTAAAAACTAAAATCTCATTATGTAAGAATGATTTAGCGTAATAAAAGCAATGAACATATTCTGAATAGACCTGTTCTGGCCTGCTCAAGGAAGCATAATGGGTCACCTTTAAATTCTGCATGATATCAGAGCTTTACTAAATCTGGTGCTTTTAAAAACCTGACCACCAGAGGGCAGCGCGTTCTAAAAAGCATGACACCTCAACAATACGAGCTCTGTTAAGAAAAACTGGACTCCAGCACCCAAGTGTCAATTAGTTCTTCCACTTGTAAAAGTAAACAGCCTCCTGTGACGGCGCGGGCTCCAGCGGTGAATCATAAGGATAACACACTCCTTCCTGAGAGCTCAACCAGCTAATAACCACCCACAGAAATCAAGATCTGACCTCCTGACCCTGAGGAAAACCTCCATCCAACACTGCCCCCCCCCCCTCCCCCAAGAAAAGGACTCTAGATTCCTCGTTTTAAAACCAAACTTCCTGTCAGAGCACATTCATTTCTGCAGTGAAGGTGTTTGTGGCTGCACCACACCAAACGCTTTGTGTGTGTGTGTGTGTGTGTGTGTGTTTGAAGGGGGGGTTTGGCTGCAGATCACAGTGTGCTGGATGGGGTAAGAGGTATTGAAGGGGGCGGAAACACTCGATCCCTCTGGCCACAGAAAGCTGGTTCGGAGCCTGTGGATTTGTTTGAATCTTCTGTAAAACACAGAGCTGCTGGTTACACAGCACAAAGACAGAAAAGGAGGCGTGTGCGTGTGCGTGTGTGTGTATGGAAAGCTTCCCGGCAGGTTTTTTTTGTTTTTGTTACACCGAAAATATCTACGACTTTCCCCGACAGCAATGTCTTCGGAAGCGTACGAAGAATAAACAGAGTTTTGATTTGCTAATAGAAACAGATCTGTGTCAAAAAGCTACAAACATAAACCGAACAGATTCACACGTTCCTCGCTAACTATAACCAGAGTTCGTTAACTCTTCCTTCAGTAAAATTCAAGCATTTTCAAGGGACGTTTTCAAACTTTTCCAGCACCACTTTGGAGATAAAAACAAGATCTCACTGCTGGAGGGGAAAAAGCTGCTGACTGATAATGACTAGCATTGGTTTTGCTGTTTAATTATCAATATAATGCGCAAAATATTAAATGTATGCCTGATATTTAAAAGAAAAGTTACTCAGTGCTTCGGGACTACATGTCAACACTAGGACAATTAGATGACAAGGTCAGAAAAAAGTTTTAATCAAGAAAAAAAGAAACGAGGGAGAGTTCAGCTATGCTAGCTTGACTTTGACAACCTTAATTTGGATGTGCTGTGGAATTTGTTGGTTTTCAGTTCAGTTACAAAATAAAAGGCAACCTAAACAACAATTTTGACAGCTCATCAGTAGAGCAGGTGTTTAAACTAGCTAATCAACTACTGCTGTGTTAGGTTAGCTAATAGCAGCGGTAGCTAATCTACCACAGCGATCACTTAATAGCAAAACATTACAAAATAAAATAAATTCTATTAAATAAAATGAGCTTGTCTTGTCACTTTAAATTCAAATAAGCTGCTGCTTGCCGTGTGAAAATGGCTGCAGACAGATGCGCAAATATACAACCGTACATCTTTGAAAAGCAGAAGTGAAGACTCCTGCACAACCAACAAGAATGCAACAATAATTGCCCATCAGTTTACAGCAATCTTTACGTGAGAAGTGCGAGTGTTAATGTTGAGTCGGGGCCCAGATGCAGATTATTTAGATTTGAAGTGACAAGATGCCTTAAAACGGCTCATTCTGGAACTGAGCAGACTAAAATCTCATTATATAAGAATTATTTTGTGCAAAAATGTAATGAACATGCTTTGTATAGTCCCAACCAGTTCAAGGAAGCATAATGGGTCACCTTTAATAAATAGGCTTCAATCATATTGAGCATTTCTGTCAATTCTGTCACATACAGACGATACAATATTTTTAAGTTCAGCTTACTATGCAAAATGGTAAAAAAAAAAAAAAGAGGCAGCTTCATTGAGTCACTGACTTTGCAGCAATGTTTGTGGTGACAGAGGAAAGGAAAACAAGAAGAACAAAACTCATCTGCTTTGATTGACTGGAGATCATAAAACAAGTTTAAATTGTATAATTGAATGAAAAGCAGAAGGAAGTGCCGGCGTCTGCTGACCTTTGGGGGCTTGAATGGGTAGTCGGGTGTGAAGGCGATGTCCAGGAAGAAGACTCCTCCCTCGTACACGGAGCCCGGAGGGCCCAAGATGGTCGACCGCCACTCATAGATGTTGTCTCCTTTGGGGCCGGCGCTGTGACATCGAAACAAGACATTAGTTAATATTAATGAGAAAAGAGAACCAACAGAGATCTGTGTGGATAAAATGTCTCCTGACTGGCCAATGATGAAGATTGTAGAAAGATGAAACCAGGAACAGGGTTTGTACACTTTTTCCCACAACAAAATTCAAGCACCAGAACCACACTTTGAAGATAAAAACAATGCAACTAAAGTTAGATTCAACTCACTATTACATCATTTATTACGGTTATGGATAATGTCTTGTGGCTGTATTCTACAGCAGGTCATATAACAAAAAAGATAAAAACTATAAGCAGTTAAAAAGCTGCCCGGCTACTGAACCACAGAATATTAACGCTTTGTGAAGCTGAAGGCCACATCTGCTACATATGATGAGTAATTAATGCCCTCTTCCCCCGTCCTGCAGTCTGTGGTGAGACCTTGATCTGGCGTAAAGCCAGGAAAAAAACCGAGACAATAAACAATCCCTCCGACGTCGGGTAACTACAACGGCTGGTGTTCATGTCGGAGCGTCGCCTGTGGCCAGATGTGTGGACACACTGGGCTGCTTTCAGCCGAGGTTCCCGTTTCACTGCTCGCTTTTACTGAAACCAACAAGGATAGTCATGAATGAGACCGTCTGGCAACACGTCGCCCTCTGTGATCAGGAATTACACATCTCCTTGTTTAGATGGGTTGCAATTTAATCTACTTTGAAAGAACAACACTTTAAATATTCTGGGTCACATTATCTAGATCCATCATGAAACACAAGCAGCAGAAAACACCAGGCGATTAGGACTAAAACGATTAACTGGGAATAATCACAATCAATATCACAAGTAATTTTGATTAATCACAATGAATCTGATTAAATAATTTTAAAAAATCATCAACTAATTTGGTGATTGACTAATCAATTACTGAAATAATAATCAACCAATTTAATAATGGATTAATCATTAACTAGGGTATACAGACAAAAAAGCAATTTTCTGAAAAAAACAACATACTCAGAGGAGCCAAATCTGTACAAAATAAGTACATATTTTTAATTTAAGATAATAAAAAAGATCACATTATTTTCTTAATTTGTCTTATAAGTTAGAAGTAACTTTTCAGCAAGATGTAAGAGCCGTTTTAAGTAGATAATTCCTTAATATTGATTTTAAAAAGTACTAGTTCCACTGGCAGATTATTTCACTTGTAACAAACATTTCTCACGTTATAAGTGAATTAATACTTCCTCCATCAATATTAAGATATTATTGACTCAAAACAAGCTCCTAGATCTTGCTGAAAAGCTACTTGCAAATTAGTTTCGTCTTATTTCAAGTGTACAAATATTAACAGTTGTACATTTAAGTGTTGAATAAAATCCTTAGCATTGACGGAAGGTTCACTTTCTCTTCTGCTTTGCATGTGTGAACATAAGCCCGAGGAAAGACGTCTGATCCAAGAACACAGCGAGAACACACAGAGTTCAGAAAGTTTATTTGGATAACGAGATCTTTACATCACAGGTTTAATTTGTTTTGGCAGAACAAAACTCTGTTTGAACAGTCGCCAAATAAACTCCATAATTGCATGTTTTGTTTTTCCTCCAAACACGCGCTGCCGTATGTCATCCGGACAGAGAGAAACATCTGAGCGCAGCGAAGGAAACGAACCTCGAATGAAAGGATTTGCGGGCGCATGTTGACATCTGATAGCCAGCAGTTTGAGCCTGTCATAACATCATAAAGTCAGAGCAAACCGCATCATGAACTACTCCTGGTGTTCTTGTTCCTACATGATTCTGCTGGTTTTAGCAGAGGGAGGCCATGTTTTCCTCCTCAGCCACCGAAGATGATGTTTGGATACTTTTCAGGTCGATGCAGATTAAAGACGTCATGGATCTGGATCGATTAAACCAAATGTTGGTTTTTGAAGGGAAAAAAAAATAATCTGTATTATACTTTTACCAATGACTGGCGTCAGGACACCTAGAGCAGCCATCTTGACTTGGACTTTGAATCCAGGTCAACTTTACGACAGGATTTTACAGCCAGGCTACGATTTATTTTATTTTAATTACCAGAATAAAGTCATAATATTACGACAGTTCATAATGTTACCAGAATAAAGTCGCAATAATACAAGAAAAAAAGTCCTATGACAATAAAGTTGATCTAATACTAGAATAAACTCATAATATTAACAGAGTACAGTTGTAATATTAGGAGAATAAAACACGAAAAACACAAAATTAAAACGAAGAACGTTGAAGTTAAACTATCAGTTTCACAGATAAACTACTTCATATTTAATAGTTAAGCATCAAATTATTAGTAGAAGGACTTTGAAACTATCAAGAAAACAGCTTAATTTGAAGGATAAACTCCACAAACTGAGCTTAATTTTAATAACTCTAGAAGGTTTATAAAACTATCACAGAAGGGATTAAAGAAAAGCCACTTTGTGAAAATATTTTCTCATTTATTCTTTTATTTTATAAAAGAAAGCAAGGAACAACATTAAAATAAGAAATCATATCTTGTAAAAAAAACAACAACTTTGATTTTAATTTTAAGCCATATTGTCCAGCCCTACATCTGGATTTTTGTACTTCCATCTGGTCTTTACTGCTTCTAAAAACAACAAAAAACACCCAGGTGTTTTGTGGCAATAAGTTAATATTTTTTTGGTGTTTGGAAAATGAATCTGAAGGTTGAGTCACGCTGCGCCGTTACCTACCAACCCCAGCCAAGCCCAGTTTGTAACCTAGCAACCTAAGACAATCTCAAGTACGTTTGGTCAGCTGGTTTTCCAGCTGAATGTGCCGTACAATGGCTGCTGCGAAAAAAGAGAGAAAAAAAAAAAGTATTTTGTTGTTGATTTACTATTCAGAAAGCAACTGTTGTATTCTTGTTGGTTGTGCAGGAGGCTCCACTTCTGCTTTTCAAAGATGCAAGGTTGTATAATTGCGCATCTTTTGGAGTTGGGGGGCGTAGTCAGCAGCAGTTTATTTGGATTTAAAGAAACAAGAGGCTCTCTCAAAACAGGCGGAACTGACCAGACTACAATCTTCTTATCAAAAAAATGTAACAAACATGTTTTGTATAGGCCAATAGATCATTCCGAACCTGTTCAAGGAGCCATAACAGGTCACCTTTAAAAATAAAATCCACCTGTTATTCTGGTACCTGATGACCTTCCACATTTTAGGCACTGAAACTAGACTTCCCAGGATGTATTCAGTGTAACTGGTTCTGGTTTTTATTCATTTCCAGAGTATTTTATCCATCTGAGATAAAAATGAAAGCAGCTGTTATTGCCCCTGAAACTCTGAAGCTGTTTTCACACATGGATGCCGGACAACAGAGAGAGGATGAGGTTCGGGTGTTATCAAGAGTTGCTATTTCACGCATGCAGCTCGCAGCGGGAGGCTGTTCCCGTCGGCCGTATCTGCTGGGTTTAGACAAACGATGGCGCAGGAGGCTCAGCACGACTCCCGCGTCTTTCTCTCTGATTTATCTCAACCTGACCAAAAGTTTCACAGACTTCAAATTCAGGACGCCGCTAAGCTTGATGACCATCTGACTCTGAACTTTTATTTTTATACTTTAGAGCTACAAGGACAAACTCCAATGTATTTTTATTGTGATTTTAGGAGAGGCATTCAACGTTTTCGAAATATTTGATCATTTTGCAGCTTCTTCCAGAACTGTCCCATATTTAACCAACAATCAGTCCATCAACTGACCAGCTTTTCTGTCGTAATAGAACACATTGATATTATATTGTTTGAAACATGACAGTTTAGAAAAGTTTAAGGGATGTGAATACCTTTAAATGCACCAACACTGCAAAGCCCTGCCAGTATTAATACTTTTAAAGGGCCAGCATTGTGTTTTCCATCCGCATAGCGCCATTTTGTAGCACAATCAAGTAACTATGTTACCTTTAGTAAAAAAAAAAAAATCAAATATAACTTGATTAAACACCTTGAAATGTCTCTTTAAGAAGCTTCTGCTCTTTCTGAAGCTCCGCTTTCAGGAAGTCATCGCAACATGGCTCCTTTATTAACCCTTTAAATGCAGTTTTTACCTGAGAAGTAGCTCCTATAATGACCTTAACTGATGCTCAGTTCCACAAGGTATTTGCTAATTGCTGCTGGCTAGTCTGAAGGAGCAGGGGTGGGCCGCTTGGAAACTGCAGCTCAGAAGAGGAGCTTTGTCTTGAAGGCGGAGCTAGGTCCAACAACTCGTTTTGTACAGCTGAATGGTTGCCATGGAGATTAAAGGATTTCCCTCCAAGATGCATGGAAGAATCAAAGTAACACTCCAGGCATACTTTTGTTGAGGGAATCACAATACAACACCATGCAAAGCTCAAAAAAAAAAGCTGATTTTATGTAATACTTCCCTTTAAAAGCCGCCATCGTGGTTGACGCATGCGGCTTTTAAAGAGATGCAAAGCCTCCCTGCAGCACCGATGCATGAAACCTGCTCGCTAACCTCTGCAGTGCCGTCGGGCACTCCCCACATACCACATCACATACTGCGAGACGTTCAAGAGCAGGAAGAATACAGCTGCAGCGAATGAAGCTGGTGGCACGCCGCCATGAACACAGATGAAAAGAAGAAACCAAACTTTGGAAAGACACCACGGCTTCAGCGTGTGACGACAGGCCAGGCAGCATCAGGAGCTGAAATCGGTTAAACTAGATCAGACGCCTCTGAAATGCTTCTAAATCCACAAAAAAACAAAACATTGCCAAGTAGTTTCTGTCTGGTTTCTAGTACAAATATCTTAGTAAACTTGAAATAAAACAAAACTAACATATAAGTAACTTTTCGGTGAGATAAAGGATCTTGTTTTAAGTAAATAATTTCTTAATATTGATTAAGAAAATACCAGATTAATGCACTTATAACATGGGAAAATGTGTTAAGTGAAATAATATGGCAGTGGAACTAGTATTAAAAAAAAATTTAATATTAAAGCATTATTTACTTAAAACAAGCTCCTTTATCTTTATGAAAAGCTACGTGTAACTTGACAAAACTAAGAAATTTTCACATCAAAATGGACCAAAGATTCTTGGAATAATTTTGTATTTTTGCTGTGTTTTCGGTGAAAAAAAAAAATCTGCACGAATGTGTTTTATCTACCACTCATCTGTTGTCTAATCATTTATTCTTGAAAGTTTTGCAAACAAATTCTAATATCTGACCAGAAATACACCTAATACAAAGAGCAGTTTTCAAACACTAATTTCATTTGCTAAAAATGACAAAAGGCGATCCAACCCAACTCTGTGCAAAGCAAGCCGCCACCTTTTCAAAATCACAAACTAACCACATTTTTGTTCAACCCTGAATGACGGCCAATGACTCAGTTTTGCTGTCTTGAAACAATCGCATGCAAATCGCTGCCAGAAGTTAAAACTGTTGGCAGCAACAAACAGAAACGTCACTAAAACTTACATGCAAAGAAAAGACGGAGACGTCCCGACTGCTGCAGGGAATCTCAGCCACACAGGGGTTGAGCGTAAACGGCGAGTCAGTAAGTGAGCGTTCACGCCATCGCCGACTGTTGCTCAGAGACGCGGCCGGCTGTTGATTTGTTGCAGCTGGTTCAGAGCTCATTAACGCCCCAACGGCCTCCCACACGGCTGACAGTTTAGGGAGAGGCGAACAAATAGAGCAAATGTCAGCTCTTCCAAACGTTTGGAAAATATTTAATATCAAGATT
This sequence comes from Girardinus metallicus, assembly GCA_903067095.1. Taxonomy (NCBI): domain Eukaryota; kingdom Metazoa; phylum Chordata; class Actinopteri; order Cyprinodontiformes; family Poeciliidae; genus Girardinus; species Girardinus metallicus. The sequence goes on from CAEGAE010098326.1 coordinate 52,477, forward strand.
CCTGGAGATAAAACTGATGGACGCCTTCTTCTTTTCATTTCTTCTAAATTACAAATTTACAGTGTATTCTGAACGTATTCACTCCTCCTGACAAAACAGCAACGATTATTATTAGGGCTGTAATGATTCATCGAATGATTAATCACAGGCCAATTATCTGCCTCCAGGTTTTGTTATGTTTTACTGTTTAGCGCCGGATAATTATTTTAGTCATAATTATTCATCTATTACACAACATCCCATAAAAAAATATTAAAGGTGACCTGTTTTGCTTCCTGAACAGGTTAGGATGATAGATGTGTGGGCTTTATAAAGCATGTTCATGCACTTTTTGCACAAAATCATTCTTAGAAAATGAGCTTTTAATCTTATTTTGAGCTCCTTTCAGAGTTTGCCGTTTCAGGGCGTTTGGTCACTTTAAATCCAAATAAGCTGCTGCTGGCCACTCCCCCAAAAATCAACATTTCCACTCGCACGTGAAATTGGCTGCAAACAGATGCGCAATTATACAACCATACATATTTGAAAAGCAGAAGTGGAATCTCCTGCACAACCAACAAGAATGCACCAAGTAGTTTCTGGATGGCAAGTCAACAACAAAACACTTGTCTTTTCCAGCAGCCATTGTACAACACGTACAACGGTAAAAACCAGCTGAACAAACATGCTGGAACTCAGCTGGGGTTGCTAGGTAACGGGCTAAGTAGTTTTAGTTAAGCACCTGGGCTGCTTTTTGAAGAAGTTGAGACCCAAATGGAAGTGCGAAAACAATATTGATGTTATTGTGGGGAGGAAAAAAAAAGATTTAGTTTTTTCACATGAACTGTAATTTATAACGATAAATCAAAAATCTTACCATAACAAGAAATTTATCATAATAAATGATAAACAATACGATAAATGCCCGCCACTAAATCATATTTTAGAATCTACTGATATTTATTGAGTCTCTTGTGAAAAAAATAAAGATTTTATTTTTTTTTTGTTTGTTTTTTTTTTAACCATGAAATAAAACGTATAACAATAAATTAAAATTCTTATCAAGACAAGAAATTTATCACGATAAATAATAAACGATATGATAAATGCTCTTCCCGATTATGCACTTAGCGGGAAATTAAAACAAAATGCTTACAGTGTTGAAAGTCAAGATATATCCAAAGTCAAACAAACACCAAAGAAAAACAAACAGCGCCTGTCTACTATCCGAAGGAGACTGATGATTATTATCCATCAGCTCTCCTTTCTTCACAAATCCATGACACCATGAGTTGGATTAGTGCGGACTAAAGACTTTGGTTTCGGCTCAAAACAAAAAGACAATAACCTCTGTGTAAATGGAGCTCCATGTGCAGCCGAATGTCAGCCGAATGCCTTCATTCAGCCAGTATTTGGGTCATTTCTTTCAGGGGTCGGGGATGCATTAGAGCGCGGGTGTCTGTGAGAATCTCACCACGGCCCTGTCCTCTGAGATTACACTCATGCAGGAAACCACTTCGACAGCTGGGCTGGCTCCTCCACAGCGGAGCACCAAAAATAGAGCTTAACCACAAACACACACTGCTCCCCTTTCTCTGCGCCTCTGCTCCTTCCTCTGACGTCTATTATCTTCATCTAGAATCAGGGATGCAACTAACCATTAATCGGATAATCAGTTATTCTATTGATTAATCGGATAAAAAAAAAAAATTGTGCACTCAACAGATTTTTTCATTGAACCACTTAAGCTTTTTGTAGAAATATACTAAAAAGTGCAAATCAAATATTTAATTCCTATTTTTAATAAAATAAACACTTTATTGCCACTTGAGGAGTTTTAGCTAAAACATATTTACAGACTTAGGTTTTTCTTATCTTAAATGCAAAATGTATAATTGTTTTGTACAGATTTGGATTAATTACAGCTGAATACGTTTCCTCAGCAAATGGCCTGGTTTGAGCCTGCATGCTCCAGTTAACGATTAATCGTTTCCTAAAATTAGTTGACGATTAATCATGACGATCATCATGATTAATCCAATTAATCGTTTCATCCCTTGATAGAAGAAGTCATATTTTCACCAAACATGACTGGATGGATAAAACATTTAAAATGTAAAAAAAAAAAAAAACACCCTGTCTTATAATAGGTACTTAATATTAGGTTTATTTTTTGTAGTGCTGTCAATAAATTTAAAACTTTAATCAGATTAGTCACACTAACAGTGTGGTTAATCACGATTAATCATTATGTATAACTTTGTAAATTTGTATTCTATAAGTAATAATAAGTTTTATAAGTTTTGTCTTTAGAACGCTGTAATCTTTCCCTGGAAAATAGAGTTCTATTTATTTACTTATTTATCGCTTCTTAAGTTTTGATATTGTGAAACTTGCTTTGTAGTGAATGAAAGATAAAAAAAAAGGTAGTTTTTTTTAACTGTGTGCAGAAGAATCATCATTTGTTGCAGCCAGCTTTATACAACGTGTGTGTAAAGGAAGTAACTAATTTCGTGTCATACCAACGTTGTTCAACAGGCTTACATTGTCATATATGGTTATTTTTTTACCTCCAGCCTCTAAATTATCCGTGTCATGCTCCATAATCAAATACAGCAGTAATAATTTCCATTTATATTAAAATGACCTTTCCTTTCCCAGATGCAGTACTGTATCCCAGACTGAAAGGTCCTTCGCTCGTTTAATCATCCACGCCGTCTTATTTTATTGTCAGCCCGATCTCCAAAAGATAACCTTTATCTAATCTCCGCCGCACCGCCGACACATCTCAGCGTTACCGTCACCCTGAACCAATTCCCCCAGACAACACGGATCAGGTTAAATTGATGGCAGAGACACAGTCACGAGGTTGGATGAATTCATTCCCTGTGATCAAATTTGCAGAGAAAAAGACTGAATTTAATGTCTTTAGTGGGAAAGATAATTTAATTTATGAAAGCTGAGACACAAAGTGAAAATGAAACTACATAAACCCAACAGAGGTGAAAAAGAAGCAGCAAATGACAGAAAATAAATGTTTTTCTTTTTTTTTGACCATCAACACATCAGTCTTCGGTGGGGATAAATGGTGTTTTTATGGGAAATTTGTTATAGTTTTGACATCAGCTGAAGTTTCTCCCTGCAATCAACATGACACCAGCTCCGCTGCCATGCGGAATTACAGCAAACCTCCGACAAACAAGCAGCGTTATAATGGCAGAGGTAGTGGAACTCAATGCGTTATCAGAGTCATTTTTGCCTTATCAGCCATCAATGAGGCAAAAACGACAGGCAAGAAAATTCTCAGAGTCCATCAGATGTGTAAGGTTATTTGCAGAAAGGAAGAGTGTGAAAGCTGTTGGATGGATTTTGCTCATACAAAATGTTTTGAATAATATTGGCTTGTGAAATTGACCTTCAGAAAAATGCTTAAAAATAAACAATAGCATAAAAAGGTGCTTCGATGTAAATACCGCAGTTACTGCAGCCCGTTTTCATGTAGCAATAGCGCTCCCATTAGAATTTACACACATAAATCTTTGATTTGACTATCAATAAGTGTCATTGTAACAAAAAAATAGTTTTTAACTACTAGTTAACTTCGTACCAATTAACTTAGGATCATTTCGGCAGTTAGAGCTTTCAAGGCAACAAATTTTGCTGGACAATAAATTGAAGCCATTGCGATAAACAATAATATTGTCGTTTTCAAGTGATCTAATGGTAAAAATGACAAAGCAAATTAATAAACTTAAATTCTAATGAACATTTAACACTGGAGCTGGAAGACATTTTAGATATTGAAATTAAGTAAACAAAATAACAGAAGCAGCAGATAAATGAATTACAAAGTCTATGTAAACAAAACTGTCCTTCAAAGAAAGGGCAGGTTGAGACCAAAACACCAGACTGAAGACTTTTATCATCCAGTTTTTGGTAGAAAGAGAAAAACGATAAAGCGTGCAAATGGAAATATTTGAGCTTGTTTTAGTTTATCATATGATTTATTGCTTACCTATTTGGCAATCCTAACTGACTGAGCAATGTTAAGTGCATGTAAATATTAAACCCTGAAATGTAGATAACTAATTTTTACACCAACTAGTCAGCTTGATCAGAATGTCCAAACTTTCATGAAGGTGGAGCTGCAGTTTAAATTCCTGACGCCATCATTCCTCCTCTTCCTTTTGGTTTTTATCCTCTTTATAAAGTATTTCTTCACAAAATTCAAAGCTCTGAATCAGCTCAGGGCTTACCCCAGTGTATTATAGGCCTGGCGGCCCGCCATGCTTTACTAGTCCCACCGCCAGGCTGTCTTTTTTTTTTTTTTTCCTAAAAACATCAACATCTTTTTTTTTTTTAAGCTGGAAAAAACAAATCTGTTCTGCCAGTGATTTATTTCTAAAAATATGTTTATAGAAGATAGATTTAATGTTTATGTATTTAAAGCCGGACCAATCACACCGCTGGCGCCTCTGCGCCTTGCCTCCAGCGCTGCAGCAGCTGGATATCTTAAGTTTACCTCTTCGCGGATTGTGCGCGCCTCCTTTCACTCAAACTGGACACAGGCTGACCTGTATGAATATTTACATCAACCCCCTGTGAGGAATTAATGATTCTTTCTAGAGTTTTTGATCAAGGTAGGAGTTTAAACCCCACCGCGTCAGCTCTGGTTGCTCAGCTCTACGTGAACCACAGGAATAACTTGTCGCGCTTTCAGACGTGCGTTGAGCGAGCGGTGAGAATGATTTATATTTGTGGACAAAGAATTTTGTGCAGCTTTTCCATCCCAACACACTTCCCAGCGCCCGGCTCTGTCTGCGCTGATAAAGTTTATGTCTGTGTTCCCGGTTTGTCGGTGCCTTAGTGGTTAACAAATCAGCGCTAACCTCAACATGCAGGTTCAGCCCAGTGAGGAGCTTTCGCGTTCAAATACTTTGTCCACTTAGACAGCCAGAGTTAATGTGCGTGGCAGCGCTGAGATCTGAGAAACTCGTCCCATAAACTCGAGCAACAGTTTCTGTGATCCTTATTAAAAACTCAACAGACACGAAATGGAAGATCTACTAAAGCCACATTAGCAGCATTTAATTAAATTTCCCGTTTGTTGCGCATCTCTGCGCAGTGCAGCGGATTTAACTCTTCATGCAGGGCCGGTGCAAGGCTGCATGAGGCCTTGAACAGAATTTGACTTAGGGGCCCCTTTTGTTGCTAACAACATCAGCTTCTCTAACAGCTTCTGTGTTACACTTAATGAAATCTGGGAGAGGGGGAGTAGTTTAAATGGCCAATCTAAAAAGCAATAAATTACAAATTGCAGTTTACTAATTTGTATTTGTGAACAAACAGAGCTCAAACTAAAAGATTAAACTCTTTGCGTCAGATTGTTGCTATGGTAACAAAACAAAATGAATATTGTTCTTTGAACTTTTACAAAGTAAACTTGCCAGATCCTTAAAATCTTACATATAAATGTAAGATTTATATGTAAATATAAATGGTCGGGCCCCATAAATATTAGCATTTATGGGGCCCCTGACTTTTGGATTAAACAAAAGTGCAAATAATTGATATTCGTTTTAATTGTATTTTTTGATTTGTTGTTTTTAAGACTAGTTGTGGGTTTAAATAGCGTTTTACTGTTTTCCAGTAACATATAATTACCCAGTAATATTTTTACATTTCATCTTTTAATACAAAAACACGCTGGACCACCAGTGGACCGCCTCGGCGGCCCGACCACCAAGCTTAGCAAGGTTTCTGGGGGAAACCCTGCAACTAGTTGTGCATCCCTACAAAATAAATGCATATTTGTTAGCCATTACTGTGTGAAGGTATCAGGAACATTTTATCGCATCTGGAAACCGGCCAGTCCGTCATACGAGTCCACCGTGGCACCAGATTGGATCAGAAACAGCTGATGACTCATTTAAATCATTCCCAGTTCAGATTACATTCACCACATCCGCTTCGTTCCCCCTAATGTGCATCAATTCTGGCAGTGGCCACACAGATAGTCTCACTGTAATGAAAACAGCGACTAAAGTGACACTAAAATAGTGATGTTACTTTTATTTAATCAGACACCAAAGCTAAAAGCTAAACGTGTCCAACCGATGCTCTCTTAGAGCTACATGTGACATATTTGCATAACATATTGAACACGTTCCATATTTTTGCTTTAGAAAATATCCAAGATGGCGTCGCGGCAGAAAGGTTCCAAAATATGTTTATATTTCACAAAAAAGACAAAACTAGGGCCAGCTGCAAGATGTCCAGAACTTTACAATAAAAGGAGTAAATACCAGAGGCGGTAGAGTACGCAGAGAATGTACTCAAGTAAGAGCAGTGCTGTTACTTTTACTTAGGTAAAAGTAATAAAGTATTTGGTAAAAAGTCTACTCAAGTACTGAATCATTTAATGTTTAAAGGTTACATCACCTGATGAACCAAAATATAAAGTTAAGTGGAAATATAGACATTTTAAGGACGAAAATGACAATAATTCATATAAGTAATTTATATCTCAAGGGGGCGGAGCTTCCAGCACGGCTTCACTTCCTGGTTATTGTGTTAACATTAGCGCCACACTGTATAAATGATCTGTAACATTAACAGTCATATTCAATAAATTATATTTTATGATGAGGTTCATTTATCATATTAAAAGCACAAAAAATATATTAAATTAGGGTTAGAGTTCTTATGTAAAACAAGCCTCTATGTCTTACTAAAAAGTTACTTCAAAGTTAGTTTTGTCTTATTTCAAGTTTGCATGTGAAACTAGACCAAAATTACTTGTTATGGTTTTGTTTTGCAGTGCTGAAAGTTGCATTTCATGTTAAATGTCCATTTAACAGAGATTCTTATTGCTTAAGCGAGTTTTAATTTTGTTTCAATCGAATACAACATATTTTGAATTAAAGAGTTTATTTCCTAACTCAATGAGAATTGATAAGTGAGGTTGATAATGGAATCGGTATCAATAAATCCTTATCAATTCCCGTCCCTACATGTCGCACAGCTAGCTGTTCATAAAGGGTAAATAGCTGCCAGAGCAAACACTGCACCCTGATAAATAAAACATACAGCGGATCAGTACGTTCTGCAGCTTGTAAGCACAAATCAAGCCATTATCTGCATTATTTGCAATTCCAGTTCGCTCCCTGCAGCTTTCTTTCCGTCTTCCTGAGAGCGCAGTCGCTCGGCTCAGATCAGTGCGGCGGCTGCGGCCATCACAAGAGGAACTTTAATGAAGCAATCTTCGTCTCCTCCAGCCATGAACAAGCCCCAAGACCAATTAATGTGCAGCCCAACAGCTGAGGTGACACCTCCTTCCTCTGTTCCCTCGTCTTCTGCTTTGAAATGACACTGTTTGTTTTATAATCAGGCCTTTCGCTGTTAAACAGCACAATGAATACAGCAATTACAGACCGGAAAGTTTATCCAGCTTCCAGGGAAATGGTTGAGGAGGTGGACTCATGCTTCCTGAGCCAAAGGGAATAAGACAATTTCATTCCCACAACCGCTGCATGCTGGGCTCAGTCAATCTAAAGAGCAGGGTGTATTGAACTGAGGCAGAATGTGTTGTAATAGAGTTTAAAGAAGTTGTCTTTTATTGAGGAAGTTTGCATTCAGTGAGGTTTAAAGTCAAGCTGTAAATAGAGCAGAGGATCTCTGCGTTATCCTGGGCGCTTCTTTTGCAAGTCGGAGTTACAACAGATTTTACTGCGGTAAGCATCTTCCTCTGCAGCTGAACGCTTCCAGCTTCTGATGCAGCGGCCTCCAACCCGGGATTTAATCATTTAATACACAACATTACCATGAAAAAAAAAGAAAAAATACACACAGCTAGCATGAAGAGAGCACAACTCCATTAGTCTCACTTATCAAACCAAAAAAAAAAAAAAAAAAAGAGTAAAAAAACCTAAATCTGGTAAAAAAAAAAAAGCACTTGAAACTGGAAATTATTCATGTTTTATTAATTGTGACGTAATAGAAATAATAGAATTTCACCTCATCTGATAGTCTGGTAGATTTGGTTCGATTTGGGACCAAAATTGCAAAATTTGTTACATGTTCAGCTGCTGCTTTTCGCTTTCTCACTGCACTGTATCAAACTAATTTAAAAACCTGTTCCACTCCTCACCTCTGGTGGCGCTGCGCCAAGAACCACCGAACGAAACGACACAAAAACCTCAGGAGAAAACATGAGCGCAACTTCCTTCTTCACGAAATATAAACAAAAACGAAGTACCAGCGTAGGGCTGCCTGATAAATCAATAATATATCACAACCGAGATAATATCAATATCCATAGATAATACATTTGATAGAATATTCAGTTTACTGAAAATTCGCTGAACTCCGATCCAGAACTGCACAGCATTCTGGGAGATGTAGGCAGAAGAAAGGCTCAACCACTTAGGCTAGCTAAGTAAGGTTGGTAGAATCAATCAATTCGCTCGCTCTTTGGTTACCTAGCAACTCACTCACTCTGTGGTTACCTAGCAACTCACTCACTCTGTGGTTGCCTAGCAGCAACTTGCTGAGTAACTGGCGTAACAGCAGTTTAAAATTTCCCCACTGTGCATCATGACTGCTTAAAGATTAAAAAATAACAGCGTGGAATGAAAACTGTGGATAGAACAGGAAATGTCACGATACCAGTTTGGCAGTATTTCCGATATTTAAAACAAAAAAACTAATCAATAATTATCAATAGACTGATCTAAAATGCTTATATCATCTTTTTCGGTTTCCCTCACACAGATTTCTGATCAATAAATACGTTTTAATGACTCCTAGAACCAACTAACCAGCTGTGCCACTCGATGTGAGCATTTATCGTATAGTTTATCATGATAAATGTTTTTCACGGTAAGAATTCTGATTCATTGTTGTCAGTCACAATAAATTCAAATTAATGACGTTTCATTTTTACAATCTTATCCACTGCTTTTCCAGTGAGTGTCAATAAATATCAGTTAATTTGAAAATGAAATTACTGATTAGTTAACTAAATGACACAAATGGTCAGGCTTTCAAAGAGTAGCATTTGTGTTTGTGGGGCTACAGTTGGATTGCTAGAAAGAAATCAAGGAAATACTCATGTTATTTCCTCTTCAAAAACAACCCAACTCTAAAAAAAGTCAATTTTGCATAATACTTCCCCTTTAAGGAAGTTGTATTTGGAATCAACTGAGGTTATCTTAGCATTTATTTGTAGATCTGAAACATTTAGGTGCGACTAAAGAGCAAAAATAGAAGAACTAAGTGAGGAGGCAGATACTTTCTACACTCTCTAGGTCTAAATCATGATTAATGAGAGCACAGTAGATTTTTCTTCTTCCTGCAGAAAGATGAAAGCAGTAACAACCTGCTTCTGTCAGTGAGTAATTACACACATTTTCTTTCCTAGAGTAAAACAAGCTGGTATTTGTGCAGATATGTTAAATGGTCTACAGACCAGGAATCTTCACGCAGAAAAAAAAAAAACAACCAAAATGCCTTAGAGACAAAACTGCAGCGTCTTACAATTCATGAGCTAAATTAGCCACAAGCAGGATGTTAATATTTTTTAATTTTACAGGCTTCCATGAAAGTCAACTCCACCATAATTACAAACAGCCCTCTCAGCCTCTCTGGTGCTTCTGCAAGAGCAATCTGTGCAGCCATTTGGTGTTGTGACCGAGGGAATGGACTTATTAACAAAAAGGTCAGTGATCAGAACAAGCTGAGCTGCCAGATCTGCTGCAGAGCCCTGCATGTTTTCCCCCGGCGCTGCATTAGCTCCAAGGTTTGCAGGTTTCCGAGCTGCCAGACACAGAGTGGGATGTTCTGGTCATCTGGGATGTTCTTCACAGGTTATTTTTGATCACATTACTAAAAACAGTAATTTAAGAGCATTTATGATTCAATCCCCACATGGTAAATGAGCAATTAAGATATTTTTAAACCTATTTATAGAAGGAGGTGAATTAGGGCAGCAACTAGTGATTAATTTATTGATTATTCTGACGATTAATCGGATAAAAAACACACTGCACACAGTCTGCAGATTGTTCATTTAAGCCTTTTTACACACTATGAGAAATTAGGGCTGAAACAATTGGATTAATAGCGATTAATGGTGAATAATGCAATTAATTAATCATGATTAGTCAAATTAATCAGTTCTTGAAATAACCATCAACTAAATTTGCAATTGATTAATTGTTAACTGGAGTACACAAACTGAAAAAGGGTAATTTGCTTAAATAAAAACACATTGATAGCAGTAATTAAGTCAAAACCCTACAAAAAAATAGATGCATTTTGCATTTAAGGTAAAAACAGCTTTGTGTGTACATATGTTTTACCCAAAACGCCTCCAGTGGCCTATTTTTGACTTCATCTGGTAAAAATGCACAAAAAAAAATTAAATGCTATTGCATAGTGAGCAACAAAATGAAATGTTTTTTTCTTATCTGAAAAAGAAATTGAATAGTCTATTTGCATTTTTTAATATATTTCTAATATTGAATATAAAAACCAAGAGATTAAATAAAAACTGATAGAACGTTTTTATCCGATTAATTGATTAATCATCAGAATAATCGACAGAATAATCAATTACTAAAATAAGTGTTAGCTGCAGCTCTGCTAGAAATACATTAAAAGATGCAAATAAATAAAATTTTACTTTCTTTGCATTTTACTTCCTTAAATGCAATAAAATAGCATTCCTTTAGTCCATGCTTGCTCATTTGTAGCTAAAAAAATACTTCTAACAACAATATACCAACAATTTCTTCTCTTTCTACTTGAATTATCAACACAACGGAGAGCTACTCCAGTTTCTTGATCAATAACTGGATAACAAAAGGTGCTTAACAGGAGAATTGTTGAATCAAGGGAAGCTAAATGTGCCACTGTTCAAAATAGAATATATTTATAGACAAAGAGGCTTTTTTAATTTTAAAAAGCTTCTTCAAAACACATAAAACAGTTGTGTGTTTTGTTCCATCTTTTTTTTTTTTTGAGTCTGTTAACGACTCCAGTTAAGGATTAATCAGTTACTAAATTAATTGATGATTATTTCAATAATCGATTAATCACGATTAATCGTTTCAGCCCAAGTGTGATTTAAGACTTAAAAGAGTCAGAATCCATTAGGATTACCAAAAGCCTCGACTATTTGCTCTCACATCTGCCTCGGGCTGCCATTCAGTCGCTCCAGAAGCGCTTAAAGTGACGCTTCTCTACAGACCCATCAATAACACCGCGGACAAATGTTTGCTGGAAAACTACCTCACAAACGAGAACACAGAGAATTCAATGACACGCATGAATCAAGGAGGGCAGCATTCACTGCTGCAAGGAAATCGCTGTGGATCAATCAAAACGCAGGTTCCTGTCGGCGAGTCGGCTTCGTTCCGTTGGGGAACATTAGTTTATTTTCCATCCAGGAAGGCGAGAGAGGAGAAAAACGGTCCAGTTTATCGGAGAAGAAATTCGTTTGACGCACATAGACACACAAAAAGGTGCCAAAATTGGACCATTCTTCTGAAAAATGTTTTATAGTTCGGCCCGTGTTTGCACACCGGATGTCTTCACCCGTTTTGACAACACACCCATCACCTTTAACAACCAGGAGGTATTTCTGACTCTCACCCCAAGTCTTCCTCTTCCCCCCCCCCCCTCATGAATATTCATGGCCTCCACTCCTGCTGTGCTTAATGGTAACGCTGTGAAAAACGATGCCGGCTGTGTCACTCACACATAATCCCCCCAGGGGCGTGCACAAAACTAATAAGCAGCCATGACAGACACAAAGATGATCCCATCACAGCTGAAGGTCAGAACCTACAACAAAGAAGAGCCTCGTTTCTCTCCTGATGGTGATGAACATCAGAGATGCATATTCATGTCGCCGCTAGGAGTCGGTCAGCGCGCGACGCCTGCAGCATGCGGCAACTCTTAGAGCGTTGCATCACAACTGGAAATCTGGCGGAGCGTAGGCGAAGCGCGTCTTCACAACGAATGGTTCGTAGTGACATAAACAAGTATTGTTCTTGAAAAACATTTGAAATAGTCTTTCTCAAGACAAAACTGACTTTAAAAAAGTGTGACTGATATAAATAAATGCACACAGTAACTGCATTTAATCATATTTATGCTGAATTTGTTGATTGAACAGAAATGGCAGAAAATAGAATTTCCAATCATACCGTCAGTTCAGTTTCTATACTTAACAGTAACAGAAATGTATGACGACAAAGGAAACGTCTTGTGAGAAATTTTTCACGATAAATGACACACGATGCTATAAATGCCCACCCTAAATGACTCCTACACATTTTCATGTCACAACTGCAAACTTTTCCAGTCTCTAAGGGCTGAAACGATTAATTGGACTAATCGTGATTAATCGACTATTGAAATAATCGTCAACTAACTCAGTAAACCCAACTTTATTTATAAGCCTTTTTAAAAACAACAAAATTAAACAAAATGCTGAACATCATAAAAAACATCAAAATAAATCAATTAAATAAGTAATACACAACTTGATGTTGTGTATCGATTACCAAATAATCGATACACAACATCAAGTTGTGTATCGATTATTTGGTAATCGATACACAATCAGGAAAAAAGCTACTTCAAAGCAGTAATTAAGCTAAAACTGCATAAAGTATATATACATTTAAGATAAAAATACTTTTGTAAACACAAAACTTTTAATTTTGGTTTAGCCCAGTTCAAATACACTAAAGGAATGCTGTGTTAATTTAATCAATAAAATGTTTATTTTGTTATTTAAAAAAATAAAATAAATTTGTTTATTTCCGTATTTTAATGTATTTCTAACACTGTAAAAAAGGTTTACGTGACTAAATGAAAAATCCGTCGTACATGCCAAATGTATAGGCGATTAATCAGTTAATCGCCTGAATAACTGACAACTAAAAATAATCATTAGTTGCAAATCTACTAATTTACAGTGTTCTCTGTCCTATAACCAAATTTTTATTCCTTAAACAGACATCAGCAGTGACTAGATGAATGCATGGATGACAAGCAAGCAGATTAATGAGTCAATAAATTAACAAATATATATATATGGAAATTGACATGCTAGAAAAAAAACATCTATTTTTCTATATTTTCTCTTTTTCCACATGTATCCAGACCTGAGAAATACTCAAAGCAGTTTGTGTTTTATTCCTGACTTGTCCTGGCGGCACCTTTGTATTTTGTAACGAAACAAAAGGAGAAACTGCAAACAAAGAAGCTAGCTGAAGCTTCAACCCGAGCGAAAACAAAGCACCAAGCGGCGCTGCAAGACGGGATTATTTTCACAATCAGTGAGCATTTCCTTTTTTGGTTAATCTTGTAATCTATAAAATGTCAGACAAAAATGAAAAAGGCTCAAGGATTATTTAGTTTACCGTCAGGGAGCAAATCCTCACATTTAGGAGGCTTCATGGGATCAAATGTAAACAGCTTTGAAAATGACAATTCGCTCCTAATCCACACAGTTCCAGATGAAATGGAAAACCTGAGCACAAACTCAATGAGACACGAGTCATTCATGAGCAGCAAGCTAAGTACCAAGCCGATTCATTTTGTTCACATTAAACAAGGCCGCCTAATGAAATCAGTCATGCTGCTACAAAAACGTGACTCACCAGGAACAACGGCTAAAAAAAAAATAAAAAAACATTTTTTAAGAGAGCAAATTGGGCGAGAAGCAGGAAAATCTGGTCCAGGTGGAGCAACAATTTGAAGGAGAACGGCCATATTTTACCACATCGAGACAGAAGTGAAGGAAAATCATTTATGAGCTACACAGAACATGTTCATGTTCTGTGTAGCTCTGTGTTCTGTACTTTTTGTACAAAATCATTCTTAGATAATTAGATTTTAGTCGGTCATTTCTGTTCGTTTTGAGCTCCTTTCAGAATGAGATGTTTTAGCTTGTCTTGTCACTTTAAATTCAAATAAGCTGCTGCTGGCTACAACCCCAACTCAACAATTACACTCACGCGTGAAAATGGCTGCAAACAGATGTACAGTTGTATAATTGCACATCTTTGAAAAGCAGAAGTAGAGCCTCATGCACAACCAACAAGAATGCAGCAAGTGGTTTCTGGATGGTAAGGCAAAAACAATTGTCTTTTCCAGCAGCCATTGTACAGCGCATACAGCGGCAAAACTAGCTGATCAAACCACGCTGGAGCTCAGCTGGGGTTGCTAGGTAACGCCTGATTTTAGAAGCAGTTGAGACTCAAATGGAAGTAAAAAGCACCTTTAAGGAGCTTTGAAGTATTCGCAGATTTCAGATCACTGCACTAACATTACTACATTAATGGAAAATGGTTTATTCAATAATAAAACCAGTGTCAAACAGATGAGTGGTGTTCATCCTGGTTGTAAAAGTCGCACTAGAAAACGGCACCTCAAGTAAAACATTCAACTGAAATAAGAGAGCAGGACACAAACAGAAGCAAACAGCAACTTGGGATCATTTTGCCAGATATTACTTCCTTTAAATTTGAGGTCTTTGTGCGGATGAATCACAAACAAATAAAAAAGGCCGAAATATTACTGCCACACCAGTAAGTGGCACCAGAATCAACATTAAACATCAAAACTGAGAGTAGGAGTTATGACAGATGAGGGGAAGCCCTATAAAAAGGGCTTTGTGGTTGAGGTTTCTAGCACGGAGACGTCAGGTCTTTTCATTTTCTATTTTTAAATCACTGAAACTTCCATTGGCATAAACAAGTGACTCAAACGCAGCAGGAACTATGCTAAATATTGTTAGGCAGAAACTCACGCTGCTAATATAAGCAGGTTCTTTGGAAGACATTTAAAGACAAAATTATTCAAATTTATACGGTCATAAAAATAAAAAAAAAACTGTGTAGCAACTGTTATTCCAACTTATGCACAGATTTCTGCATGGATTGAAAGTTGTGCCATTTCCTCAACCGCACTGCCTCAGATTTAGATGAAGAAGAAGTGAGTGACACTTTCACAAACTAACACTTCACCTTATCAATGTTACAACTTGTTTTCACATCACAGGAAGAAAAAACAAGCAGAAGCAGAGCTGACAATACAGAGAGCCTGTGATCCACCCTGGAAGATATAATTCAAATGGAGAAGCTAAGTAACATTCAGTGGTGACATCAAAGTGAATTTTTAGAAAGCTTAAGACACTTTCAAAACATTGACACTAAATCAAAAGTCTCGTTATGACCAAAGGTGGGCAGAGTACCCAAAAATCTGACTCGAGTAAAAGTAAAAAAGTATTTGGTAAAAAGTCTCAAGTACAGAGTAACTAATCAAACTAGCAATCATTTAACATTTAAAAATTACGTTATCAGATGGACAAAAATGTAAATTTAAGTGGAAGTGTAGGTATTTTAAGGATGAAAATAGTTAATATAAGAAAATAAAATTTTTCCAAATCAGTTTCTTTCAATAAAAAAAAAAAAAACTTATGAAACTTTAACAAAAACTTACAGATGTGCGTCTGTGTCTGGTGGCTTTTTGGTTAAAACGTGTTTGTTTTTCTCGGGTACAAAATCCAGCAAGTTTACTCAAGTAAGAGTAGAAATACTTCATAACAAAATTACTCAAAAGTAAAGTACAGCGTAGTAAAAATACCCCTAAAGGTACACTAAAAAAATACTCAAGTAATTGAGTAAATGTAACCAGCTACTACCCAACTCTGGTTATTACCAAATAAAAACATCTTCCTAAAATATTGATCCAAAAGTTGTTGTTTTTTCACCTCTTTCTTTCCAAAATATATTTTAGGCAGAATAGAAACACTTAATGACCTCATGTTGAGAAAGGGATAATCCAGCATTAAAACAGCAAACACACTAATATTTATTAAATTTTAAAGCAAAACAAATCTAAATAAAATACTAATTCCATTAATGGTTGACTTTATCACGAAACCAAAACTTTTCTCTGATTAAGTTACATAAATTAGCTGCTTAAACTTTCCCTCAGCTTTATCTACTTTTACTTCAGCTACTGGTTTTCTCTACTTTCAACAACCAGAGTTGTCAAAAAAAACCAAAACAAAAACAGGGCTGTACTTGCTACCAAAGCGCAGCGCAAATTGCAGCCTCGTTGCATTTAATTTTTCCAAGTTGCTGCAGGAGGAAAACATTTAATCTCCATCTCTGGAGGAAGGGATTCCACTACTGTCAGTGTTGGATATCAGTGAACAAAAGCAGCTCTAAGAAATGCCCTTTCCCCTCCGCTTTGAATCTGGACGATCCGAGCCAAAAACCTGCCACTTACCATCGCATCTCTGCTGCTGAACATTACTCTGCTTCCTCCTCTCCGCAGACATAATGGGTGTTCGTTTGACCATCCGCGGCAGGAGATGAAACGGTTCAGACCAGAAAGGCACATCACTATTAACTACTATTTTAACAAAATGTCTGTTTGGATCATAGCCTGGAAATGTCAGCGTCTGCAAATCAGCTTCACATGTAATGAATGCAGAGCTCTTACAGCGCAGCAGAAATACATGCAAACGACACACAGACGCAGATAATATCAGAGGGAACGCAAACTGGGAGGCGGAAAGGTGTATTTTTACGACAAACCGAGGAGAGGGACGGCGGAGAGATAAGATGACAAAGAGAAGCCAAAACATTCGTCTTCATTGAGATATTTATTCCAGTTTTCAAACGCTAAAGCTCCTCAGGTTTCCTCTTTTACAAGGTTCTTATAATCGGCTAAAACTAAACAGATAACGCAAACTATAATTCAGAAAACATTGTCGTTTGCTGAAATAAATAAAAACGGTAATGGGGGAAAAACTTTAACAGGAACTACATCATGTGTTCATGAAGTTATAGATATAATAATCTTAGTCTTTGTGTTTATCAATCTATTTATTGGCCTTTTGATGTGATGTAATTTTTTTCCCCAACACAAACAGTGTTGGAAAATTACGTTACTCCTTATTCCACCTGGTGGCGCTATTCTGCAAAATGGCGACAGCAAAAGTTGGGAGAAAACGCCAGAGTCGGTTGGTTGTTCAACAATAATTTAACAATTTTTTTTTAAATCGCATCTTCTGTTGAGTATTAATTATACATCCACAAAACTATGACCTTTTTGAATTCTGCACCTAAAAATTAACCAAAGAATGAAAGATTAAAAAAACTGCTATAAACAATATTTAACTGACAACTAATAAAAATGAGCAGAAACTCTAAATACTAATTAAAACTAACTGAAGTAGTCACACAAAATGTCACAACTAAATAAAACTAAATAATAAAAAACCCAAAACTATTATAACTGTTTTTTTTTTTTTAGATTGAATGCAGATGAACATCAACTAAGGAATTCACTAAAATTGGGTAAAAGGTTAGCAAAAACATGTTATTCAACTAGATTGGTTCGTTTGATACAAAGCAGTGTGAAAGCAAACTGCACCAGCTGAAAATGTAACAAATGTTGCAATTTCCAGCTGGTGAGGTTCGAGTTTACACTGAGTCAAATGAAAAACTGATTGAAAAACCTGTTCCCCTTCTCGCCTGTAGGGGCGCTGCACCAAGAACCACTGAAGAAAACATGAGCGCAACTTCCTTCTTCACAAAATGTAAACAAAAATGGAGTGGTATCGGATTTTATCGACTGTAGGACTTCTCTTTAGCCTTTGGTAAAAGACCACAAGCCATTTCACACGCTAGCATGAGGCTCTCACGTTTGTTTTGGTTGTATTTACCCAGAATGCCCTGCACTCTGTATAGTCCATTTCCTGCTTTTGGAGCGGTCTCCTGTCCACCTACATTCAGATATGAATTTAAACCGCACCAGAGTTCACTTCAATCGAACCGAGACAGAGGTTTTTAAGGGGACCAGAGTTCGATTACACATTCACATCTCCCCAAACGAGCCAGGCTTTCTAGATAAATGATTTAGAGTTTGAATTTAAGGATGCATTCACACCATCCCTGTTTAGTCTGCTTTAACCAGAGGTGAAATTCTGCTTAAACCTGATCAAAACCAACTATTTCGATTGTGTCTTGATGTATAAAACTAAAAAAAAAAAAAAAAAAAAGTAACGTTCTTGGATACCAGCTTTAGACATCCAGCAATAGAGATAACAAGGCCTGTCACAATAACAAATGTTGCTGAACGATACATTGTCCCAGAAGTTATTGTGATAATCGATAATATTGTTGTTTTGAGACCATTTTCTAGTAATACCTTGGTAATAATGCAAGAACATAATCTCAAAGATGAACAAACTTTAAATTCTAATGAACATTTAACACTGGAACTGAATATCACAAATAAACAAAACAACAGAAACAGCAAATAAAATTAAATATGAAGTTTCTGGACACAGAAATTTTCTTCAAAAAAAAAAAAAAAAAAGGGGCTAATTGAGACCAAAGCATCAGACTAAAGTGAAAAAGAGGAAAACGACAAGTAATGCAAGTGAATATAACTGAATTTGTACTAATTTATCATGCGATTAATTTATTGCAACAGTCCTACAGATAACACTGCAAAATTTTATCTGTTATAGCATCAAATAAAAAGTTTATTTTCCTGTAAGATTGAGGCAATATTTGCACATCCAGCAAAAAAACAAAACACAAAAAAATAAATAAATAAAAAAACAGCCACTAAAAAGCTGCTTGGTACGCTTCAACAGGCGAAGAAGCACAAGCTGCCTGTGCAATTCACTTGGAAGTGTATGACAGCGAGAATAATTGCTGTGTCAAATCCTCCGGGGCTTCGGCGTGTTCCTGCTCTTCTGATGCGCGACAACTGCCAAGGTGACGAGCAAGCCGTCACAAAGCCGAGAGAGGCAGATAAAACCTGGTGTCAAGTGGAAACGGCTGCTTGTGATTTTAAGGTAAGTGACACCACACTTTGTTACACAGATTTGATGCCTGGAAATGTTACACAACGTATTACTGTGCTCGATTTATCCAAACAGGCAGCATATATAATGAGGAAATAATGGCTTTAAATGCAGCCAAGTGTTATCACAGTGACTTTAAATAGAGGCCTGATGAAAAGGCATTAGGGTTTTATTACCCTTATGAAGCTGGCAGCTCCTGTCTGGCACGCTTTAAATTAGATCATCAACAAAACTCTCCATTCATTACAGCTTTTATCAACTGAAACCAGAGCAGCTCAATTCAGAGGAGAGAACCTGCACAGAACATGCAAAAAGTATTTGCTCCCTTTTAAATCTTTGGTTTCAAGCACAAGTAGGCCTGTCGCAATAAGCAATAAATCAGTTAATCCCATGATACATTAAAACAAACTCATTAATCTCCATTTGAATGCTTTATTGTTACAAGTGATATACTTTAGGTGGTGACATTAAGCTAAAAACAATTTGTAAATAATGGGCTTCTATGTTTAGAAGGGGAACCATTACAAAACTCACATTCTGCATGTTTTTATGCTTCCGTTTGGGTTTTAACTGCTTCTACAAAACAGCCTAAACGTTTTAAACATAAACAAAAAAAACAACAACACTCAGATGTTTTTTGGCAATAATTTGAGGCTTTTTGGTGTTTGGAAAATGAATCGTTCCAAAACCTATAAGAATGAATATAAGGGCACTACCAGTTACCTAGCAACCCCAGTGGAGTTCCGCTTGTTACCTAGCAACACGAGCTGAGCTCCAGCATATCTGGTCAGTTAGTCTGACCGCTGTATGCGTATAGGCCAGTCGCAATAAGCAATAGATCAATTAATTGCATCATAAATTAAATCAAACTCAACAATTTCCATTTGCACGATTTATCGTTTTTCTCTTTTCTCTCTTTCCAAAAGTTCTTGGTCAGGTGTTTTGGTCTCAACTAGCTCTTTTTCTCAAGAACAATTTTGCTTCCAGAGACTTCATAATGAATTTTTATTTGTTGCTTCTGTTGTTTAGTTTGTTTATTTTGGATATTTGAAATATCTCACAGCTCCAGTGTTAAAATGTTCATTACAATGTAAAGTTGATGGATCTTTGAAAATGTATTCTTGCATTATGTCATTACATTTCTTCAAAATGGTCTCAAAACAATATTATCTTTCATTAAAATGATTTCTCGGACAATTATTGTTCAGCAAAATATGTTATTGTGACAGAAATAACCACAGACGACCACAGGCAGCCGTCCAAGAAATTACTCAAGTAAGAGTAAAAAAGTATTTGATAAAAAGTCGACTCAAGTACCGAGTAACTGATCAAATTATCAACCATTCAGTATTTAAAAATTACATCATCAGACGGACCAAAATGACAATAACTCATATAAAGGACAAAAAAAATATCAAAATCAGGCAGAAGAAAATTTTTCCAAATGAGTTTTTTTCCAATAAAAAACTGATGAAACTAACAAAACGTGCAGGTGTGAAGCTGCTTATGGTGAATTTTTGATTAAAACATGTTTGTTTTTTCATTCAGTGGGTAGAAAATCCAGAAGATTTACTCAAGTAAGAATAGAAAAACATCACAATAAAAATTACTCAAGTAGAAGTAAAAAGTACAACATAGTAAAAATACTCCTTTATATTTAAGTCTTTTTTTTTTTTAAGTTTCTCAAGTAAATTAATTGAGTAAATGTAGCAAGTTACTACCCCGCTCTGAAAACAACACAACTTTTCAGTCAGCGCATTTAAGAGTATAAAAGCCCATGTAAAATAATAAAGAAACTGACATTGGTTGGTCAAACATAAAAAATAAACTTTAACAAACCCTTCAAATGATTCAGAAAGTGCAATTTAAAGTATAAAGCTTGACGTGTCTCGGAGCGCAAAGCATAGAATTAGACTGAATAGATTTACCTTTACTGTCACCACTTCTCTATCGCCGAATCCCTACCTGCAAATAAAGCTAATTTAAAACAATTCTGCAAAGGATAAAGGATCAAAACTCAACAATAACCCAAAAGATCCATTACAGAGTTATTAGAAATGTTGGAAGGCAGCAGTTATTCAGTGGCAGGTTGATTTTTCATTACTAAATGACAAAAAAAAAAAAACAATTGAAAGAGATTTTTCTATTTTCTCTGGTTATCTTTCTGTCTCAAGGCGGAGGAATATTCCAAAACAGCACAATGAAAACGCATGAATCTCTTGAACGCAACTCGAGGAAGAGTGCGAGGTGGGGGGGGACAGATTGCGTCTCCATTTGTCACAGTAAATGAAACGAATAACCTTTCAGGCTAACCTAACCGCGAGCATGTGGTGCACAGGCCTCTGCGGTCGGCGCTCGCTCATGTGAGCATGTGTAAAATGTGTCTTGTGATATTTTTATGCGTCTGACCCCTGTAGTCATTAATCGATTGGAGGAAACATCACAGAAGACACATCGTTAGATCCAGGAATCATTTTAGAGCGCAGGAAAGGGAACACACGCAGAAATAAAAGGATAATCCCCAAGAAGCTTAATTGTTTCCCGGGCAACTGGCTCCCCCGCCAAGACGACGGCTGTGAAATATCCGATGGCGATTATTTTACTTTCAAATTACTTACTAATGTCCTCCAGCTAAATCCTTCATGTGAGCCTACCTAGGTTTTTTAGGGAGGTGGAAAAGATAAAGATTAGAGTCCTGGAGGAAAACAACGTCTCCTCCAGCCGTCAGCAGAATAACAAAACTGGGCCATGAGCTCAAATGAAAAGGTTAGCTCAATGTTTATGGTTAATGATGGCGGGGGTTCCGACGGGAACCAGCAGGGGTGATTAATTCAGGCAATAAAGAAGGCCGTCTAGGGTGTAGTCATTTCAAACCGCCTGATGAGTCACATAAAGCCGTTTTCCTTAATCATTTTAAGCAGCTGCCCATGATGGACGAAAAAAAGACCAGCTTCCATTTTCCATCAGAGCGCAGACGCAGAGTGAGATTGTTCTCCGCCAAACAGAGCTAAAATCAGCGGCGGCGTGTCAGTCTGTGTTATTTGGGTTAATAAAGGCCGGTTTCTGAGTAACCCTGGATTTAGAGGGATGCACAACGTGAGCGTCGCTCTTCCTCAGAGGGCTCAGAGCCGCGGCGCTCGCACACAATAACCATTGTCCCCGCATAGAGAGGTGATGGTGGGGGGTGGAATCGCACCAGACTCAAAACTGGGTTTTAAAGTCACACTGCTGCTTGTTTTCTTCCAATGATCCAAAACACTCGTTGAGTAAAAACCAAGCTCTCTTCCCAGAAACCACAGGGTTCCTGAGTGTTTTTCTAACCTTCCCAGACTAAAACTTACAGTTCTTTGGATGTTTTCACATCTGATTTCCCTGTAGATTCAATTCGATTGGGGACCAAAGTTGCAACATTTGTTACATTTCCAGTTTGTGTGGATCACTTTCACACTGCACTGCGTCAAACAAACCAAACTAATTGAAAAACCTGTTCCCCTTCTCACCTATGGTGGCGCTGCACCAAGAACCACTGAAGGAAACAACACAAAAACCTCCAAAGAAGACATGAGCACAACTTCCTTCTTCACAAATGGAAACATGGAGTAGCGTCAGATTTTAGTTGTTGTGGTCTTTGGTAAAAGAGCCTTTTCTCCGCTAATGCTAGACTCTCACGTTTGTTTTGGTTGACTTTACCCAGAATGCACTGCGCTATAGTTCCTTCCTGCTCGGCATCTGCATATGAATTCGAACCACGCAAGAGTTCACTTCAACAGAACTGAAACCGAGGTTTTTAAGCGGACCAGAGTTTTCATTTTGGTCCTCATCAGAGTTTGGTTATGCGTTCACATCTCCGTAAACTAACTGGACTTTTCAGACAAACAAACTAGAGTTAGACTAAAGCGGACTAAACAGGGCTGGAGTGAAATAACCCATAGGCTACATTCAAACAAAACATCTTGATGCTCAATTCCGATTTTTCCTGAAATCCGATATATTCTTGTGTAATAATTCAGAATGGCTGCGTTGAGAATTTATGACCTCAAAAAACCCACATACGTAAAAGAAGGAGGTTGACGTCACACAACAGCTTTTTGTATACAAAAGTAATAATGGACAGAGCCAAACTGCAACGGAAACACTTTCTTCCCATCACACGAGTCACATGATCAACAACCTGATGTTACTACTGGTGGAAACGACAAAGAAGACAGGAAGTCGTGGGACGATGATGGTGAGGCATGTTTCTTAATGACTTATTGCATGAACAAACTTATTCACATGATTTTAATGAAGGAAGCTAATAAAATAAAGCAAAACTAAATAGCAAATAGTTTTTGTAGAGCATTGACAGAAAGGCCTGTTTGGGTGTGTAGTCAGAACCAGATCTGACTGTGATCTGGTTCTGTGACCCACTTCAGTGACCCATATTTCTTTCATAATTTCATAATCATAATTTTCAGCCACTGTTTACATCTGGATTTACCTCGTCTGCCTTCTTCAGGTGCTAGATTTACGTTTCATGTATCACATCAATCACATAAAAGTCAAATAAAGTGACCATTCAGGCTGCAGACGGCTTGAAAACAATAAGATATCTGAAGTAGATTCACATATGGAAGTGGCAAAAATCTGATTATTTTGGTGAAGAGATTAGAATTGGACTGTTCAGACTGTGGTAAAGAAGCTCAACATGGGTCACATTTGGACAAAAAAAGGCGTATTTGGGTCACATTTGGCCTTCATTCCTTATATCTGATTTTTAAAGTTTAAATACTGAAAGCTTGCAGTGAATCTTTAGCGCATATTTCTACGGCGCTCAATGTCCAATAAACAAGACGACGAAAAGACCTTGTAGAAAAACGGAGAAGAAATAAAGTTTTCCATAGGTATCCAGATCTGGAAAACACATTACCGACTTTTCCAGACTGCAACGGAACCCTGTTTTTTTTTTTTTCTGTTTGCTTTGTGCAGCAACAACAATGCAAGAATGGGTTGCAGTCGCTCTTTTTCACCTGATATTACCCCCCTCAAACACACACACACACGCGCACGCACACACACACACACACACACACACACACAAGCAGCAGCAGAACAGGAGCCCAGACAAAAGGAGGAGCATTACAGCATAGCCATGAAACGAGCATGTTTCTGCTGCCTGCACCCATTACAGCTGCTCTGTGCTCCCACTTCGCTTTACACAAATAAAAGCAGAAACTCCTTACCTGCAGTTTGGAGGGGGGTCTAGTGTTATTTCTGCCAGCTCTTTCTGGATCCTGGAAAGCAAAGATTTTCCATTTAATGTGAGGTTCAAACACACAGAAAGGCACCTTTTGTATTTTTAACCTCGTCTTTTGAAGGCACAGCACAGAAAACATGAAAATAGATGTTATGATTTATGTTTATTCATGATTATAGATGAATTATACATCAATGATGTTAGTGTTGTCTGACTGCAAGGAAAGCAGTGGAATAAAATGTGCTGTTAACACATTCCTACAAGGCCTGACACGAATAATAGGATTAATCCATCTTCGAAATAATCAACTAATTTAGTAATAAATTAATCATTAACTGGAGTATACAGACTCAAAGAAAGGCCAATTTCTGAAAGAACAACACACTCAGAGCTGTAATTAAGCTAAAAGATACATGTATATTTTGCATTTAAGATAAATGAATGTAAACATATTCTACATCTCAATTGTTAGAGTGTTAACTTCAGCTGGTACAAATTCAGAAAAAAATTCCCTGTGGAGAATCTTTTGAAATCCAATTATTGACTAAAAACAACTGATTAGCTCAACACTCTACCAATGTTACATCAAGCAGAAAGGGCTGGAAAAAGTATTTTTTTTAAGCATGCATCCTTTGCAACGTACACTAAAAAAGGTGTTATTGCATTTTAGACAATAAATGTTTATTTTCATAATTTTAAAAAATTCAATTAATTTATTTGTTTGTTTCCTTCCTAATGCATTTCGAATACTGTGTAAAACAGGTTTAAGTGAAGAAACTGCAGAATGTGGGATTGTTCTTATCCGATTAATCAATTGATCATCAAAATCAATCGATAACTAAAATAATCATTAGTTGCGATCTTAAGTGTTACTAGGTTTCCTACACATTTTTATGTCATGATTGCAAACTTTTTCCGTCTCTAATTTCTAGGGTTAAAACAAGTAATCGTTCATTAAAATAATCATCAACTAATTTATAAATCGATTAATCGTTAACTGGAGTATAGAGTCAGAAAAGGCAATTTCCTGAGAAACAACATATTCAGAGCAGTAATTAGGTCAAAACTGTACAAGATAATAAAAAAGCCACTTACAATTTTTGTTTAACTGCATATTTTAATATATTTCAAATACTTTATAAAAATCTATGGGCTGCACAGTGGCGCAGTTGGTAGAGCTGTTGCCTTGCAGCAAGAAGGTTCTGGGTTCGATTCCTGGCCCGGGGTCTTTCTGCATGGAGTTTGCATGTTCTCCCTGTGCATGCGTGGGTTCTCTCCGGGTTCTCCGGCTTCCT